>APFE031079026.1:12053-40442 GCA_000404065.3 Pinus taeda | reverse complement strand
GCACAAGAACCGGTGATAATTCCAAGGCAGCCACGTCTTTCCTTGGCTAAATCACATGAGAACAAGCTACAATGTGGCAAACTCATTGGCATACTCAATCCCCTGATTTGTGCAAGATCTGGTGCACAACTATAGTCACAACTGATAGCAATCTGATTCTCTAACACCTGTCCCTGTTGAACTGAACATGCACTGACATGCAACTGAGTTAACTGATGTATTCATAGTTTTATTATGAGTTAATAACTTGTGAATTAATTAATAACTAATTCACCCAACTCATCTCTAGTCTATTCGCCAGTTAGACTAAATACAACCAGTTTAACAAAGCTAAACTGAACACAACTCCATCAACTGCACCTCCAGTCCACTAAACTCAACTCAATTGAGTTCTAACTGAAGTCATGCATGCAACAACTCAACTGACTCATAAGAAAATCGTATTTCCTTCTGACAGCTGCATGTGCCATCTCTGTAGCTCAAACTGAAGTGCTCCAAGAGAATAAGATTAAGTTTATAGTCCAAATATTATTGTGAGATAATAATATTTGACTTTTCTATTTTTGACAGCCAGTCTAAAAATAGACTTGATCACTCACACTGTGATCACTCACACTTTCATCAAAAATAGAAGTCCATCTATTTTTCCAACTTGATCAATCATCCATAAACAGCAACCTGCAATCCATAGACATGATCCATATGTCTAAAAATAGACATAGTCTAAAAATAGACTTGCGCCAAAAATAGCCTGCGGGCCCACTTAGTGAAGGCGACTCTTTTCACTAAGCTCCATCATCTTGTTGCAATCGCAGAAAAAAGAAGCAGTGCTTAAGGCTAGGTTGGGTTGTTTGTTGGAACAAGCCTACCAAGTCTCCACCAACATATAGGAAAAGCTGACGAACTTGTAGCTCACATAGTAGACGATCAAGCTAGTTGGTGAAGGACTCACTACAGAGCAGTTGGTCGAACAACTGAAGTAGAATTTGTGCAGGTGGAGCTAGGGGATCTTTGCAGCATGATCACTGTGCCAGCTGAGTGACTCGAGGGCAAGTCATGACTTTTGTGTTGGGGGGGCTATTGGGATGTGGTCCCGTGGGTCAATTTTGGGGAAAAAGCCCAAATTTTGATGTAAAAATATGTAAAGTCTCTGCAAATTGTGGATGCGAAGTGCGCAGTTATTTAGGAGTCAAAAAGTGTTTTTACCCTTGTTCATGAAAATTTGAGTTGGTTTTTAGATCTACCCATGTTCATTGGACCATGGGGTTGTATAAATAGGTGTGTCTTAGAGAGTCTAATAGAAATAGAGGTCTTTTATCTATGGATGTGAGCGAAGAAGTCTGGTGTAGAGGAGTAAGTCTTAGACAGGAAAAGTCTCTGCAGCTGAGTGTGGAGGCCTAGAGTAGTGTCCACAACTAAGTGTGCAGACCCCTTCAGCCGAGTGCGCAAGGAAGTTTTGAGTCTGTAACCTTATACTAAAGATCAATAAAGAAGGCAGTTGCAGAAATTCCAATGTTTTCTGTCTTTACTTCTATTAGCATCCAACCCTAACCCCGTTATTTATGTAATAGGGTCAAATCATAGTTATAGTTAGTTAAAGAGTCAATAAAACCCATATTAATAATTGTAAGTGGTTGACCCGCATTTAAAGAAGGGACCACAGTTAGTTGCAAATGGGCCATGGTATTAGATAGATGGTATTAATAAAAACCATGGTACTGACCCATGGTATTGCATGTATGAATCCTATATAAAGGATAGAGACTCGCCATTGAGGAGCATTGTGTCTTATTTTGTAATCGAGCCCTGCTCTATTGGAGGTTTTCCCCTTGAAGAGGCAAGTGAACATTGCTTTCCTTTCTGAATAATAAAATACATGCTGTTATCTCTCATTGTTCTGTGTTATGGGTTATATTTCTTCGCATATTTGGTATTCTAGTATCTTCTCGCAGCTCAAGAGAATAACAAGTGGTATCATAGCACTTTCCAGGGCCTGTGGGATCTCCATTTTTAGCAGAATTGTTTGTTGCTATAGACGTGTTCTGGCATCTTTAAACCACGGGATCTTTCGTTGAGTGCATAAACTTGCGGATTTGAAAAGGCATGCACGCAGGAAATACAAGAGGTGGTTACGCTTGTTGGACTCCCTTGTAACCCCTGTGGATACCCCTTCGAGTAGTAGCGCATTAGACAGAACCACGCATGAACTGTCTTCCAAGTACCCTCTTGGTATATCAGAAGCCCATAGGCTCACTTGAAACCTCGCCATAGATAAACCGCTAGCTGTCTTGCTACTACAGTACACCAAGAATAGCACTCGAGGAGATTACTCACGCATACAATAGGGTAGTCAGGTAGTACAACTAAGGGTATGGTTGATTCTCCTTAGTTAGTGCCTTGAAATATTGGGTTGGGTACTGTTGTTGGACCCTTATGTATATTGCGATCTGTAGCACCTAACACTCCTTGAGACGATAGTTCCCTTGTCTCTTTATAGATCGCACATCATCTTCTTTGCCAGATCAAATCTAGCAGGTTGGGTTTTGTTGTAGCTGCAACAATTAGATCCGCCATTCAGATCTAGCAGCGAGGGTTCAATAACTGCCACATTCCTACTCATATTCTATAGTTGAGGGTTTCGTCGATTGACCTGACTATTTGTGCAGGGAGGCTTGTGGCTCCTATACCTTGGAGTTATTCTCACAGGACATTGGGCAGAATTAACTTTTTGGGGAATCGGCTACTGCAGTATTCCCAAGTGAGGAGTAAAAAAAAATAAAAAATTCTAAGACCCTCCTGGGATGCTTATAGGAGACTTAGCCCATAAGAATCAAGTTGACGGGCTGAGCAAGGTGGTACCATTCACTTGTCAGCGTCAAAATTTCCAGTGGTCCCAATTTTTTTTTCACAGTAACAACAAGTGCATCGGATCTGTGCATGGTACAAATTAGAGCTCAAGCTATGACCAATGAGAAGATAGACACCCTTGAAAAAAAGTTGGAGGAATTAACGAAGCAGATCCAGTCCTTAAATGAAACAATCAGAAAGGGTAAGTCGGGGGTAAAATCGGAGGCATATACTTTTAATGAAAACCATGAGGGTGAATCTAGCTATTCTCTTCACTTCTATGGAAACCACCAACAGTCCCATCCTCGACCACCGAAGCTAGACATGTATAAATTTGATGGCTCTCATCCGGCCATATGGCTATCACAAATGGAGTAATATTTCACATTAAATCACATCAAAGATGATGAGACTAAGCTAAGTGTGGGAAGCCTTTATTTGGACCAAGAAAGATGGCAATGGTGGCAGTGGCATCAATGATGCTATGCAAGGTCAATGACTTGGCATATATTCTCAAAAGCCCTTTCTGATCGCTTTAACCATGAATCTAACTTTTTGGGTTGTCTTACTAAGCTCCGACATACAAGCACAATGGTAGAATTTATTAAAGCCTTTGAAGCAATAGCCTTACAGGAGGTCTAGCAGATGAATTCTAATTGGAATTTTTTATCAATGGTCTCAAAGACGCTATACAAGCCCACATCCGGATGCACCACCCAGTCACATGGCTAGCAGCTTGCACGAAAGCTCGTGAAGTAGAACGCGCATTAGTAGCCTAGTCAACTCGTCCAAATTTCATAGCTAAGGGACGCCCACCCAGGCTCCGAGCACTACCCAAACACTTAAGGTTCAAAACGTGTCACCAGAGAAAATGGCAGAAAGAAGAAAGAAAGGATTGTGTTACTACTGTGATGACAAATACTCCCTGGGGCATAAATGAAAGGAACCCAAATTATTTCAAATTGATGCTATTGATCACAGTTCATATGAGGAAGCTCCACCATTTGAGGGACCAGAGGAGGAAGATGAGGACAATGAGTAGGACAATGAGCTCCCAGCTACAGCAGAAGAACAGTTATCTCACTCCATGCTTTGGCAGGCATTTCTTCTCCCCAAACTCTCAAAATCAAAGGTTTTATTAAACATCTCCCTGTAGTAGTCTTGATTGATAATGGCAGTACGCATAACATTATCCATCAAAGGGTCGCCAAAGCAGTGCATTATTTTGTCAGAGTAGTCTCTAATTTCCAGGTCTAGATTGCTGATGGGGGGACAATGAAATGTGACGGCTACTGTGAAAATGTCAAACTTCAGATCGGGGATTATCACCTAAATACCCACATGTTTTCCATCAACATGGGTGGGTGTGACATTGTCTTGGGTGATGAATGGCTCCGCACAGTCGGCCCAATCACAATGGATTTCCAAGAGTTATATATGAGCTTTAAGTGTAATGACCACATGCATACCCTCTATGGACTCGAGGCAGGCGCTCCTTCTATCAATAACTCACATAGGATGGAAAAGTTGTTAAAAAAGGGTCACCATGGAGTTATAGCCCAATTTAATGCCATCTAGGGCTTCGAGCCCACTTCTCTTCATATTCATCCTGAGATGCAATAGGTATTAATCAACCATCTACAGGTCTTTGACAAGCCTCGTGAGCTTCCACCCATGAGAGGGGAACATGATCATAGCATTACTTTGGTCCCAGCAGCACAGCCACCAAATGTGCACCCATATAGATATCCTTTCACACAAAAGAATGAAATTGAAAAAATCATCAAGGAGCTTCTAGAAGTCGGTGTCATTCATCCTAGCATTAGTCCATATTCATCGCCTGTGGTCATGGTGCTCAAGAAAGATGGGGAATGACATATGTGTCTAGACATCAGGGCCCTTAACAAGCTGACGATCAAATATAAATTTCCCATCCTAGTTGTTGATGATTTGCTAGATGAACTAAATGGGGCTAAATTCTTTACTAAGCTAGACCTTCGCTCAGGCTATCACCAAATTCGTATGAAAGAAGTAGACATTCCAAAGACTGCTTTTCAAACTCATGAAGGCCATTATGAATTCCTAGTCATGCCATTTGGTCTCTGTAATGCCCCATCCACTTTTTAGAGCCTCATGAATCACCTGCTCAAACCATATCTCAAAAAATTTGTCCTTGTTTTCTTTGATGGCATCCTCATCTACAGTCTCACCTGGGAAAAACATCTTCAGCATGTAGACCTGCTCTTGCAACTTTTTCAGAAGCATAGTTGGACTCATCTCCCACTGCAGGCCATTCAGGCTTTCAGAAGACTTATGCTCGCACTCGGCATTCATTCTTTTGGATAGGCATGAAAAGGGACATTCTTACTTTTGTAGTTGAATTTGATGTGTGCCAGTACCACAAAGGAGAAACAGTCAAATCCCCAGGCACTTTACATCCATTGCCCATCCCTGCCTCAATCTAGATGGAGGTTTCTATGGATTTCATTAATGGTCTTCCGAAGTCAGGCAACAAGTCAGTCATCATGGTGGTTGTGGACAGACATTCTAAGTATGCTCATTTTTGTGCCCTACCCCACCCTTTTACACTCGCTTTGGTGGCTCAATCTTTCATGGACCAGATCTTCAAATTGAATGGCATGCCCACTTCCATTGTGTCTGATCGTGACTCGATCTTCACTAGTAACTTTTGGCAGGAACTCTTCAGGCTACAAGGTACCCAACTACAACTCAGTACTTCCTATCATCCCCAAACTAATGTTCAAACTAAAGCAGTCAACAAATGTTTGGAGACCTACCTCAGGTGTTTCACCTCAGAAAATAAACATCTATGGGTATAGTGGTTACCTCTTGCCAAATGGTGGTATAATACTAACTATCATGCCACCACCAAGATGACTCCATGTGAAGGAGTTTATGGTCAACTCCCCCCTTCACCTACTTCTTATATCTTGGGATGCTCTAAGGTACAAGTAGTGGATCAACTCCTACAGAGCCATGCAACCATGCTTGCCCACCTCAAAGATAATCTCCATCAAGCTCAAAATCGCATGAAGCAACATGCAGACCAACATCATTCAGAGCGCACATTTCAAGAAGGGCATCAGGTATTCTTGAGGCTCCAACCATATAAGAAAACATCACTCAAAGACAAGGGTTGTCAGAAATTATATCCAAAATTCTACGGACCATATCAAATACTTCAATACATCGGAGAAGTAGTCTACAATCTAGCCTTGGCAACCACTGCAAAAATCCATCCCGTCTTCCATGTCTCATGCCTCAAGAAAGTGGTTGGGAACAATTGCAGAATTCAAACCAGTCTACCGGAACTAGATGAACAAGGTTCAATCTAGCTCCAACCTGAATAGGTTCTTGACACACGAGAACGTCACCTGCGTGGCTGCACGATCAAGGAAGTCCTCGTCAAGTGAAAAGACACCTCTCAAGAAGATCTAACCTGGGAACCGGTCACTGTTCCTTAGCAGTGTCCGCAGCTTCAGCCTTGAGGACAAGGATGGTTTTATGGGGGAGGGCATGTTAGGGTCCAAACCTAATCCCCTTATTTATGTAATAGGGTTGAGTCATAGTTATAGTTATTTAAAGAGTCAATAAAGCCCATATTAATAATTGCAAGTGTTTGACCCGTATTTAAAGAAGGGGCCACAATTAGTTGCAAATGGGCCATGGTATTAGATAGATGGTATTAATAAGAACCATGGTACTGCCCCATGGTATTGCATGTATGAATCCTATATAAAGGATAGAGACTCCCCATTGAGAAGCGTCGGGTCTTATTTTGTAATTGAGGCCTGCTCTATTGGAGGTTGCCCCCTTGAAGAGACAAGTGAACATTGCTTTCCTTTCTGAATAATAAAATAGATGTTGTTATTTCTCAGTGTTCTGTGTTCTGGGTTATATTTCTTCACATATTTGGTATTCTAGTATCTTCTCGTAGGTCAAGAGCATAACAACTTCTGTTATGTATAATTACAATACATGCTGTGATAAATTAATGTCTTTATGAAACAATGATGCATTGATGTGCGACTTTACTAGATCTATCTCATTAACCTAATGCAATTAGTATTAAGTCTTTACACAAAGAATATAATACTATTTGTCAAGTTTATTAAGCACTAAAGCAAGTTTGTGTGGATTTTGATCTAAGATTAGTCTATGATGCGCGAAAGTAGATAATTTAGCTGTTCAGCATCTGCAGAAGCCAATCGTAAACCTTCGCGGAGGTTTAGAGGCCAACGGAGTGGAAGTACATCGCTAAGACTTAAGGGCTTATACATATGCGCAAAGGCAGACATAGGGTATAAAAAGACATCACACTGATCTCTGGATGCGGAAACTTGGTTCCAGCATCCGCCCGTATTGCTTCGGGTGAGACTTCAGTCCATGCTACTTGGGTTGATGCTGAAAGGGCCAGTATTGTAGGGTTTTGTTTGGCGCAACTAACTATGAACCTAGGTTAAGACCCACTATGCTAACAGTTGATCAGATGTAGGCTATGTATCCTTCTCTATTCACTAATTGAGAGGATGTATTCTAGTTTATGTGTTTGATGTTGTGTTGGTTATATGTGTATGCATATGTATGTTGTAAATACCACATCGAGTTGTGTTACAAAGATCCAATAAGCGGTATGGTGTTCATGTTATGATGGCCATGGTCTCGACAGTATGATATTATTTAAATTCTACATCGAGCCATGTTATAAAACTCCATGGGGAACATGTGTTTTTCTCATTTATATGTGTCATTGAACATCAAGGACAATGTCCCCGAAGGGGGAGGGGTTTGTAAAAACCCCTAGTTGATTTTATATGTAAATAAAATATAACCAATGTCACGAGACACTTCTTCCAAGTTGAATGTTGGGAAAAACATAGTGATGGGGTATCACTTATGATTAATTAATGGATATGGAAATTGGCAAAGGCATTGGTAGAGACAAAATGACAATAATTGGCATTTTATTTATGAAATAAAGGAAAATAGGAGAAAAGGAAGGTGAAGAGATACAAATTTTCATGGGAGGGAAATTGAAGGAAAAATGAGGAAAAATAAAGAAAGTAAAGGCTTCTGAGCCTAGATCACTTGCTAGCCTTTTGACAATTTTTGGGTGGATCTATATTCTATTCTTTCATCCTTTCATACTCTTGCACACTTAGAGAATTCTTGGAGCATGCTTGGAGCACTCTAGTATTCATTTGGATTTGGAGAAAGAGGGATAAGGAAAGTAGGAAAGAGCCAGGGAACAGGTGGATCAGCATCTACAACTGCATTACTTTGCAAGTAATAGGTCACGTGTGATTTCCTTGTTGATTTATGAATGTATGTTATATGCACATGATTATTTGGTTATGTGTTGTCATTGGCATTAAGGATTTCCCAGATTGACAGTGATTTGAGCCTTGACTTTCCATTTACTAGATAGCCATGGTGTTGTGGGTTTTTCCACTTGTTGTTTTTCTAATTGGTGCTCATGTTCCTTATGGTTATGGGTTGGAACAAACACTCTAGAATCCCTCTTACAACTTGGATTAAGTTACTAGTCCCGAAGCCTAGGTTGGGACAAATGCTCTAGAGCCATACATGTTTTGACTTACTAATCCCTAGAGATAGTTTGGTCAAATGCTCTGGAGCTTTGGAAGGTTTTGGGTTGAGTTACTAGTTCCTGGAGCCCTGAACAACTTGGGTAGATATTTATATGATTGGTGTTAGTGATGTCAAACCATGGAGGTGGAATCATTATGGTTGAGGATTGATGTGGTTTGGCCTTTGGAAGACCTGGTTTAGTTTCATATTAGTTTATTCCATGAGATCATACATTCATGCTTGGAATATAGCACGGGAGTGGGTTTCCATGGTTTCTATGTTGGTTATTTTCTAGTTATGTGTTAGTTATATGATGTGTACCATCTATGGATCTTGTCATAAATCATTTATTTATTGATTGGTTCATGAATGTATGGACTAATAAGTGTTGTTGCAGCTATGTGGAGAGGGTATAAATCCTTCTTGGTCATTCTCATATGAATCTCAAACTATTATGATCATATATGCATTCATGACCTGTAGCTTCTATGTTTTCCATGAGTTTGATGAAATGTCTATTGTGTTCTTGGAAGTCTAGGTAAATTTCCTGATTTGAGTTTGAATTCTTATCTTTTTCCTCATGTCAATAATGATTTTAGAAAGTCTCAAATAATTCTAGGTAGTGGTCTGGAGACTGTCTTGGAATTGAGGCTCACATCTCAAGACCACACCCTCTGAACTGGAAATGTTGGGCTATAACCCAATGGGAGAAGTGTCATTTGAGAGGCTGTAGCCCTATAACCAAACCATTGCAGGATTGTGTGTGCATTTTGGGTGTTAGACGTGAGAAAATCAGCCCCATCATAGGGTTCGATGACCTAGGGTGCTCTTTTGGTGCCTGAGTGTCATGTAGCCCTGAGTGATGTTTGTGAGAAGTCAATTGTCAGCCCCACTTTCATACTTAAGGTTAGAGGTTGGGTCATGTCATAGTAACTCTTCATCTCATGTTTACCTTGGAAGTTGAGTGAAATTAGGTAAATGTGGGAGGGGATGGTTACAATAGGATACATATATATACAAAATTTGACCAATTCCATAGGCATTTTGTGCATTTTTCATGGCTTTGGGGTGTTTGAGTAAAACTCACACAAAATTGAGCCCTTTTCCACCTCTCGGGTCAAACCTGTAGCATCCAATCACGATCCTATAGCACATGTTCTGTATCTTGTAGAACTCATCCTAGATCCTATAGAAGTTAGTGTTCATCCTCGTAGCTTCTCTGTGTGATCCAAAATTAAATAGGAACACAAAAAATTACATAACATAGAGATGCAATAGAAAAATACTTCATTTCATTAATTGAAAAGTAATGACCTATGCTTACAAACAGAATGGAAATAAGATAGCCCGAACGATGGTAGCTTATCTCTAAGAAGAGATGTGGCGGCTACATGCCTCTAAATTATGTTACAATGAGGCTCAAGGGCCTATTTATTATTGGAAAACATGATAAAACCCTAAACAACAAAATCCCTAACCTCCAGAGATGTAACACCAAGAGTTTGTGGGCCTCATTTGGGTTAGTTGGGCAACCAACTTCCTGGGGTCGTAACATGGTCATATTATATCTTTTTGGTGCATACGATACCTTGTTGGAAATGTCTCATTGAGTACTACAAGTTTCACCATAGGCCCCTACTTATGGCCATGGGATTGTCGCATACCCCAAAAAAAACGTTGTTTAGGGGGACAAAACTGCTCTGGAAGTTGAGGACCCAAAAAAATGCTAAAAATAGTAAATTCTGAAATGAACAAGGAAATAGATGAAACTGACTAGGGGTTCAAGGTGGAATAGGTAGCTAGCTACCAATATCCACCTGGATCATTCCACCCCCCTAGGAAGCAATGGTACCCATTGGGTGTAGAGCCTCTATGAGGTGAGTAAATTTCTATTGAACCTGGTCCCTAGTGAACCACTGACTCTGGTGAAGGAGTTGGCCTACTTTGACAACTCGATATAAATGTATCATCTATTGGTGAGTGTTCTCGATCTATGTGTCTCTGATCTGATCAGTGGTGGCCTGTTCCATGCAGTCTGGGTTGAGCTTTGTTGGTGTGAGTTGTTATGCAATTTCAGATGTGTCCAACAATGGTGGAAAGTATGGACAGAGGTGATCTACATTGAACACTGGGTGCAGACCAAGGAATGGTGGGATGCTAAGCTCGAAGGCATTTTCACCAACGGCCTTGGTGATGGTGTATGGCCCATATCAGAGTGGGCAAAGCTTACGGTGGGGTCTAGCAAGGCACTCCTTCTGCAAATGTAGCTAAACTTTGTAGCCCACCTGGAACTTGTGCGACACTCGATGTTGATCATGGCACTTCTTGTACTTAACATTGGCTCTGTCCAATATATCATGGACCTATTGCCAGATATGTTGAATGCCCTCATTGAAGATGTTAGCCCTTTCAGATTCAGATTGAATGTGAGTTGAATCTACCTGAGTGGCTGCAAATGCTATGACCACATCAATAGGCATAATGGCTGAGGTTGTGGCCTGTTGAGGTATGGAGAGCTCTGTTGTAATTATGTTGGACATAGGGGAGACTTTCATCCCATGTCTGTGGATGCTTCAAGTTTTACATGCGCATAATGTGTACGATCATCCTGTTTACAACCTCTGTTTGGACATCATCTTTGGGATGGAAAGTCATGGACTTAGTAAGTTTTTTATCTAGCATCGACTAAAGACTTGACCAAAATTCACTCAGGAATCTGTTGTCCCAGTCTGAGACAATGGACTGCGGGATCCCAAAGTGTACCCACACTCATTCAAAGAAGAGCTTAGAAGTGGCCTCTACTGTGATACTCTTCTTGTAGGTCGCCATGATGGTGATCTTAGAGAATCTGTCAACGACCACGACCATGCTTAGTATAAAGAAGGCCCGACATCTACTCCATGGATACGGATTCCCAAGGCCAATTAGGAGTAGGTAGAGGAGTATACACGTATTTCTTATTGATGGTTGGCTTGGAAATGGTGTAGGCATTGTAGGATCTAATGTACTTCCCAACACCTTGATGAAGTTTCGGCCAATAAAAATGCTTCTGCAATATCACCAATGTTTTCTCTACTCCAAAATGTCCAGCGACCCGACTGTAATGAACCTCCCAAATCATCTTGGCACGCTCACTTGAAGGAAGACAGATGTGTCCTAGGTGGCATAACAGTGCATCTTGAAGGTGAAAATTTGGAACTGGCTTCCCTTCCAAGAGTGTCTGGTATATTTTGACAAATTCTGGATCACTCCTGTAAATATTCGGCCACCCCAATGTCTCGTTCCCATAGGAGTCGAGCACAGTCATCAACACCATGACCAGTGGTCGACTGAGGCAATGAAAGACCTTATTGGTGTTTCTTGTCTTATACTTAATGTTCAAATAGAACTGTTGTAGATAGGTTGACCATTTCTAATGGAGATCGTGCCGCAACTTCCCTTATATTTGTATGAACTATAGAGGTCGGTGGTCTATGTGGATGATGGTTTCCTTCCCCAGAATGTAATGCTTCCATTGACTGCAGGCCTATAAAATGGAATACATTTATTTTTCATAAGTGGGGTACTTTTAGACTGTGTCTGAAAGTGTCTCATCATGGTAAGCCACTGGATGCCCATGTTGAGTAAGAACTGCACCAATAGCATAGTTAGAGGCATCTGTTTCAATCTAAAATGGTTGTTGTAGGTTTGGTAATGTGAGAACTAGTGTAGAACATAGGCAATTCTTCAACTTGGAGAATGATTTGCGTTGGGTTTCCTACCAAAAAAACTTTTCTTTTGCTCTTCCCTTGGTGACTTGACTTAAAGGCCAAGTGATATGAGAGAACCTAACACGAACCTATAGTAGAAATTGACATGACCCAAAAAGCTACAAAGCTATGTTAGAGTGATTGAGGTTAGCCAATCTTGAATGACTTGTATCTTGGATGGGTCCACATGTACACCCTACTCATCAATGATGTATCCCAGATATTGAACCTGGGTCAGGCTTGTTAGCACTCCAGGAAACTATCCTAGGCTGTAGCTCGGAGATGCCCGGTAACATATAATCTTCAATATTGTTCTAGGAACTATTGGAATGGATGATGGTTTGGTTCAAGCCAGATAACCACTTAAACTCTGTTTTCACTCCAGACATGCATGAACACACTCAACCTACAAGGCTTTAGACCACTAATGCTCAATAGTTTGCAGATTAAGTGAATGAATGGAGAATACTAACCACACCAGTAGATGCATACATAACATATGATGGCCAGCGACAAGCAGTAAATGAAGCTTGTAAATCTAATCTATCAACACAGAGATAAGATGACAGTTATCTAGCATTAGACATAGGAGAAAACATGAATAAACCAATCTAGGTGCAAGTTTAGAATAGAAGGGAAATGGACGTTGAACATGTAACAACAAAAGAAGCTTGTATTACTGAGAATGAAGATGAGACGCTGCAAGGAACATAGTATCTACAGTCTCCAGAAGTTGAACCTTGATTACATCTTACTTTCAACTATTTATAGCTCTTTACAATGCTCTCTAGTTTTTTAGGGCTGGAGGTGTCTTAATCTATCCCCTACTATCATTAACTACCTGGTTGCGTTCAAGGACACAACTCCCCTCCACCACAAAAACAATAATTAATTCTGGTACAGCACTGCCCTATTAGGTGGTTGGCTTGATTGCACCAATGGAGCTCCATGACTGTTTAATTTTGTTTGTTGGATCGTGTTGTGTCCTTCTTCCTTCAGCCATGCTTTTGGTTAATTCGGTTCAGCGGTTTGACTATCACCATACTCTCAAAGTTGACCACCTTCTTCCTCGGGTGACTGATAGGAAGTGGAGTACAAGGTGCATGGGTGGAAGGACATGCCAAATCGGATGGATGGAGAAATGACAGAGTGGAGGACGAGCGGGAGTGATCATGAATGAGGGCCGTTGGATCGAGGGGAATACATGGTGGAGACTAGGCGCAGGAGGCCTGAGGTCAAGGTGGGAGTGAACATGTCTGGGCCGTTAGATCTCGGGTGAGCAGATCAGACGGCTATCGGGCGGAGGAGGTGTGCGAACAATAGTGCCTGCGGGGTGGTTTGGTTTGGGCGATTATGGTTTATATCAGGTGCTCATCGAGCGGTAAGTGGTAAATGTTGGATTCCACCCAACTCCATTCAGCGGATGACACATTGTAGCAGAAGAGAGAGAAAAATTGCCTTTATCGGGCGGGTATTCCTCTCTCTAGTTGCCCAAGCGATATGAGCGACAACCGTTAGATTTGGCAGGTATGATCTAATGGCAGAGAACGATCGGGTAGGTTCCATTGATTGGGTGAGACATGGGCCATCAGATCGGCGGGGAAAGATCAACGGCGGAGGGACATGGAGGTACAAGATGTCCTCGGGAAATGTGCAGAGGGCGCGTATGGGCAAAAAAGTAAGGTTTTTCGGGGGGTTTTTGGGTTAATTTATTTATGCTTAAGGCCAAAAGAGGATTTCGTCGGGATGTGAGGGTTTGGTCAGGAAACGAATAGAATGAAAGGAAAGTGGAAGAGTGAGGAAAGTGGGGTGATGGTCCATGTGGGGCCCTATCCAAGACATCAAAGTAGATCATTTCCTTCCTTTAGCTTTCAAAATGGTAGTGCTGCACTTCAAGGCTAACATTGGCTCCTTCTAGGGATGAAAGCCTCCCTGTGAGGTTTCAAGAACTGTAGACCACTGCCTTTCCAGTAAACAACAAGATCAAATCTACTACATAGTGTTCCATTAGGCATGGAGTCTAATTAGCATGAAATAAAACTGAAAAACATATTTACATTACCAAGGCTTTAAGGCATTAAACGAAATAAAGTTTCAAAAACCACCCATTGACTGGGCCATCAAAAACACCTTCCCCCTCTAAATTTTGCAAAGTGAAAGTATTGTTCATCTGAGCTCGAGCAATAATAAACGGTCCTATCCATAAGGCATCAAATTTACCATGGTTTCCCTTCTTTTCCTTCAATGCATCCCAATTTGAGAACCCAGTCACCAACTTGAAAACTATCCATCTTTGCTTTTTTATCAAAGACCTCGTTCATCTTCTTTTGATGCACTACTGACTTCTCAATCTGTTGATCTCTGATCTGGTGAACTTCAACCAAGTCACTCATCCTTCTTTCCATGTCACTTTCCTCATCATACTCCTCTTGCAAGAATTTTTCCACAGGGAGGGTCAACTGGATTAGAAAGACAACCTCAATATCATACACTAGTTTGAATGGAGAGTTCCCTATGGATTTCTTTGTGGTAACTCTATCAGCCCACAATGAAAACTTCAGCTTCGAATCCCAATTCCGTTTGTTTTCTTCCAACAGTTTTTTGATTATCCTTACCATGCTTTTATTGGATGACTCTTCCAAGTCATTTCCTTGAGGATAATATGAGGTAGAATGCACTAATTTAATGCCCACTGATTCACACATGTCCACCAATTCCTTTTCTCTGAAAGCTACTGCATTATCAGTAACTAGTTTGGTTAGGCATCCAAATCTAGTGAAAATATTCTCAGTTAAGAACTTCATGAACACCTGGTGATCAGCCTTCTTAGTGGGCATGGCTTCAATCCATTTGGTAAAATAGTCAGTGGCTACCAAAATCCACCTATTCTGGCCACTGGAATGTGGATTAATCTCCCCTATGAAATCTGAACCCCACTGCTGGAAGGGGCCATTGGTGCGTATTGGCTTCAGGGGCAAAGATTTCAGCTGTTGTCTTCCTGTAAACCTCTGGAATTTGTCACAAGACTTCACAAATGAAAACACATCAGAGCATAGAGTAGGCCAATAATACCTGGCCCTTAGGATCTTGTGGGCTATGGTTTTCCAATAGTGATTCCCTCCACAGATGCTAGAATGAAATGGGTGCATGACTTCGACAGATTGTTCTTTGTCTAGACACCTCAAGAGGATTTCAGATGGGTCCCTCCAATGAAGTAGGTTCTTATTAATAAAAAACTTGGCTGCTCTGAGCTTGATGGTCCTAGTCTGACTTGAGCTGAGCCCTGGAGGGACTTCTAGCTTTAACAAGAAATGAGATATACTGGAATACCACTCACAAGTAGCCAAATTCTCATCCAATAATTGGTTTTGCCCTTGTTCTTCCATTGCTTCCTCTGCCTATTCAACACTTGAATCTGCACCTACGCAATTTATGTCGAGCAAACTGCAATTTTCCTCAGCCATAAGCTAAGCCAAGACTTGCCTTTGACAAGCTTGGTGGGATTTACCTCTATGCTAAACTCTATGAGTTTTGTAATCCACTTGGCCCTTCTTCCATCAATGTCTGGCTATGTTAGGACATCCTTTACTGAAGCTGAAGGTACATACGAAACCAATTTTGAGTGCAAAATGTAAATTTAGAATTCTTTTAAAGACTTTATGAGGGCATATTCCTGTTTTTCAATGAGGTCATACCTTAATTCAGCATCCCTCAAAGTTTTGCTGAAGAAGGCCACTGGGCGTTCTATGCCTTCATCATTTTTCTGCAACAAGACTACTGCAAGTGTATAATAAGAAGCAAAAGAGAAAATATAAAACTCCTTGGTGTAGTCTAGGCTGACTAAGGTGGGAGCCTCCATGATAGCTCTTTTGATGGCTTCGAAAGATCTTCTTGCGCCCTCTTCCCACTTTATCTCTGACCCCTTCTTTAGCATGGAGGTGATGTGCTTCACTAGTTCTTAAAATTTTGGAATAAACCTCCTCACAAAGTTAACCTTACCCAGAAAAGATTGAATGTCCTTTTTTGACCTTGGGATGGATAATGTCTGTATTGCTTGAACCATTTCTGGATCAATATTGACACTTGCAGCAAAAACAATATGTCCTAAAAGTTTGCCTTCTTCTAGAGAAAACTATGCTTCTTGGGATTTGCTGAGATTCCAAACCTTCTGCATTTCAGAAACACCTTCTTCAAATGTTGCAAGTTTTCCAGGTGACTGCTGGAAAAGACTGTTATGTCATCAAGGTAAATAAGGACGAACTTGTCCTTCTCTCCCACAAAGGCTATATCCATAGCCCTCTGAAAAGTAGCCCTAGCATTCATCAGTCCAAAAGGCATCTTAGAGTACATGAAAGTGCCCCAAGGAGTAGTGAAGGCAGTCTTCTCTCGATCCTCTGGGTGTACAACAACCTGATTGTAACTTGAGAAACCGTCTGAGAAAGACATGACTCTAGCCCCTAAAACTTTTTGCAACAAATGTTCCATCTTGGGCAGGGGGTAGTTGTCTTTCTTAGAGCACTTGTTCAAATTTCTAAAGTTAACACAAAGCCCGATTTCTCCATTTTTCTTCATTACTACCACCAAGTTAGCTATCCATTTTGAATACGTTAGGGGAACTATGATCTTGGCAGCCAACAATTTCTTAATTTCTTTTTCAATCAAAGGTAGTAATAGAGGGCTGATAGGTCTCAGCAAAATTGTTTCATCAGGGTGCAATATTCAGAACTTTGGGCAGCAGACAAGTGGGTGGACAGGTTTATGTACTTTCAATGATTTGGACCCCCTATGTTATGTCTATGGACTGCAGACTCATTCTCTTTCTAGGCAGGCTTATAAGGTACATCGTTATAGTCAAATAGCCTCTCTAGAGGCACCAACCCTTTCAGTATATGGTTAGTAGGCAGTTGTATGATGCCGTCTTGACCAATTTTGTTTCTCAGCTAGGAATGATGGCATTCCTCCATGGCTTCATTCTCTTGATCAATTTGCATTTCAAAGAATTCACCAATGACTTGTAGAAACCTATTGACTTCATTATCATCTTCAAAGAATTTCCAATACTTGACATTATCAGGCAATGACTATCTATATTTTACTTGGACTTCATAAGTCAATCTAGGGGGTAAAGGAGGAACAAACATACCAGCAGACACAACAAGGGAATGACCAAGCTTATTCTTAGCCCTAGAGATGTAGGAAATACTAAAGCTAATGAACAAATCCCTTGAGCTTCCATACCACATCTCTGTATTATTTTAGCCTAGGATGCCTCACCTGGAATGTCTTATTCACCAGTTGAATAATAAGGTCTACATCTCCAAACACCTTCAGATGTTTGATGCCCATTTCTTTAGCAGAATTCAAGCCTAAGATCAAAGCCTCGTATTCTTCTTTATTATTTGTGACTTGAAAAGTCAGCTTGAAAGATAAATGTATGCATTCTTGTGTGGGAGATACCAGAACTACACCTGCTCCTGCAGCTTCCCTAGACCAAGTTCCATCAAAGAACATGTCCCAAATTTGTGGGCCTTCTTCCTCTATGATCTAACGAACTGGTTTCCTGAGTTGCATGGAGGCCAACTAGGATTATTCAATTTGGAGAATACAGGCTCCAAAATCAGTGTCAACAACATAGATGGGATGATTAGTAGGATGCTTCTCATCACTGATGATATAAGCTAACTGAGCTTCCCTGTATAATTTCCTACTCTCACCTCCAAAAACTAGGATAATAGCATAGGACAGATCATTTTGTAACATTCCACCCAATCTTTTGATCCATCCCCAAGAAAGAAGAATGCCAAACTTAGGGGGAACATCTGCTACCACAATATCCATTATCATGCTCTTCACAGACAGTTGAGACAGGGTGATGGCTAGGTCTTTGATTAACCCCAAACATTTCACCTTTCTAGAATCAAAAGAAAACAGGTCATGATAAGGCCTAGTGATGTCAAGGCCTAACTCATCCATGATAGCCTTGGGCATTAGATTTTGGCTGGTGCCTATGTCCAGTAGACAATTGTGAAGGATTTTGTCATGAATAGTCAAGGAGAGATAGAATGATGGGGAATTGTCTTCAGAAGGTTCATTCATTGGGCTAAGCACAACTGTAGGTTGGTCATCTTGCAAATTCACATAGTCATTTGATGCTTGTGTGGACTTAAGCTCAAGGGCCTCAAGGATGGGTCTCTTAAAGGCTTCGTTCTTTACTAGTTCCATCAGAGGTATAGATATTTTTAGCTTCTGGATTTCTGATTCAAAACTGAAAGGAGAAGGAGACTTGTCAGGGCCTCTTACCTCTTGAGCTGGAGCTTTGAGAATGATGGGATTAGCTGCTAGTCATTTTTTGTTGTTAGTTTGCTACATTGCAGGGAAGGTAGCTCTTTGAATAGGGGTTTCCTCGGCATTGTTCATCTTCGACCTCAGATGATATCTATACTGATCTTTGGTTTGCAGAACAACCCCACCATCCCATTCTAGGTTGGCTTGGTCCTTGAATAACGACTCTTCATAGGCAGCCAAGGTCAAAAAGGAAGCACTGCCTTTGTCTTCCATACAATGGATCTCATCATCTTCTTCAAACTGCTCCACTTCCATGACTTCATTCTGGAAAGGGGTCTTCACTCTTTGGTCTTCATTGGCATCTTTTCTCCTTTGCATAATCTGCAACTACTCATTGGCTCTTCTATATGGATTTGGATTTCTGGGAGCAAAGGTATTAGGAACTCTTCCTTTCCCTCAGTGTTGCTCAACCTTTAATTTGGAGATTTCAGAGGCTAGTGACTCTATCATCTTGGTCATCATATCTATCTTGGGCTCTGAAGATGAGGAAGATTCACCCCTCTGTCTCCTCCAGTCAACATGTCCCTTGGATTCTACCTCCAAGGTAGCATCCTACATTTTAGTCAAAGAAGCACATCTTCTCTCCCTCAATAGTAGACAGAAGTCAAAATCAAAGGCATTGGCATAGTTGAGTTTAGTAGAGGTAGGGGTGGGTTTACTTCATCTAGTATCTTGCTGTATATGCGGTTAAACCTTTTATTGAAATCAAAAAGTGACTCCCCATTTTCCCTTTTCAGGTTCCCAAACTCAGTATGGTAGTAGAGTAGATCTTTCTTGTCCCCCAAATGCTTTAGGAATACATCATCTAAGGCCTCAATATTTGTTATATATCTAGCGGTTAATTCTCTAAACCATTTTTTGGCCTCTCCATCTAGGCGTTGGACAAATACTCTCATCCACACATCATCTTCACTAATGTCTAGATTATCAGCATAGCTATAAAAGGACTCAAGATGTTATTCAACTGTAACTCCTTCAGTGCCATTGAACTTAGGCATGTATTTTTGATATTCTCCAGTAGGAATTGCATTCAAAGGGGTGGGCAGTACTAGAGGTCCATACCTAGCAGCTATGATTCTTTCCATTTTGGTGAGTGCTTGTGGACCCGCCATGGCTATGGTGGATAAAAGAGTACTGGAAATCTGAATGGTAAGGAATTGAGCAGTGACTGATAGGACTAAAGGAGTATGATGGATGGGGGGGCGGTTTCCTTTGGGCTTAAAGAAAAAGGAGAACCTAAAGAATAAGGAGCTTTATGAATCTCTCAAAATTTTTCTTCACTGCTGGTGTTAGAGGGTATACTCTCAACATGTATTTGTTCTGTTACAAGCCTTTCTTGTAGAGATATAGAAGATTGTTTAGGTTTACCTGATCGTGATGCTCCTTTTTGTGATACCTTCCTTCCTTTGATGATCTTTTCAGGGTCAGGTACTGGGTCAGCTGGTGACTTCTAAGGATTTCTCTGAGTATGCCTCACAAACTGAGCTAAAACTATGATGTGGAGTCACCAAGAGGTTCAGCCTCTAGTAGAGTCGCCAGATATATGATTACAACCAAAAATGTGCCCAAGATTTATCTATCATCAAAGCTGGATCTGTGTCCTCTCCCAAGGAAGCTGAGCTTCAATCTCCTCTCCCCGGTAATGGTGCCAATTATGTTAGAACTCCAGGAAACTCTCCTAGGTTTTAGCTTGGAGATGCCTAGTAACATATAATTTTCAATATTGTTTTAGGAGCGATTGGAATGGATGATGGTTTGGTTCAAGCTAGATAACCACTTCAACTCTATTTTCACACCAGATATGCATGAACACCCTTAACCTACAAGGCTTTAGACAACTAATGCTCAATAGTTTGCAGATTAAGTGAATGAATGGAGAATACTAACCACACCAGTAGATGCATACATAACATATGATGGCCAGCAGTAGCCAGTAAATGAAGCTTGCAAATCTAATCTATCAATGTAGAGATAAGATGATAGTTATCTAGCGTTAGATACAGAAGAAACATAGATAACCTATTCAATAGAAATTCCAATTTACTAATGCAGAGATAAGATGACAGTTATCTAGCATTAGAAATAGGATAAAACATGAATAAAACTATCTAGGTGCGAGTTTAGAACAGAAGGGAAATGGACATTGAACATGTAATATCAAAAGAAGCTTGTATTACTGAGAATGAAGATGAGACGTTGTAAGGAACAAAGTATCTACAGTCTCCAGAAGTTGAACCCTGATTGCATCTTACTTTTAGCTATTTATAGCTCTTTACAATGCTCTCCAGCTTTTTAGGGCTGGAGGTGTCTTAATCTATCCCCTACTGTCATTAACTACCTAGTTGTGTTCAAGGACACAACTCCCCTCCACCACAAAAACAATAATTAATTCTGGTATAGCACTGCCCTCTTAGGTGGTTGGATTGATTGCACTAGTAGAGCTCCATGACTGTTTAATTCTATTTGCTAGATCATGGTGCATCCTTCTTCCTTTGGCCATGTTTTCTGTTAATTTAGTTTAGCAGTCTGACTGTCACCATACTGTCAGAGTCGACCACCTTCTTCCTCCGGTGACTGATAGGAAGTGGAGTACGAGGTGCATGGGTGGAAGGACGTGCCAAATCGGACGGATGGAGAAATGACAGAGTGGAGGATAGGTGGGAGTGATCATGAATGACGGCTGTTGGATCGAGGGGAATGCACGGTGGAGATTGAGCGCAAGAAGCTTGAGGTCAAGGTGGGAGCAAACATGTCCGGGCCATTAGATCTCGAATGAGCAGATTGGATGGCTATCGGGTAGAGGAGGTGCGCGGACGATAGCGCCCAGGGGGTGGTTTGGTTTAGGCGGTTATGGTTCATATCAGGCACTCATCGGGTAGTAAGTGGTAAATGGTGGAGTCTGCCTGATTCCATTCAGCGGATGACACGTCGTAGTGGAAGAGAGAGAAAAACCACCTTTATTGGGTGAGTATTCCTCTCGCTAGTTGCCCGCGCGATATGAGCGATAGCCATTAGATCTGGCAGGGGTGATCTAACGGTAAAGAACGATCGAGCAGGTTTCATTGATCGGGTGAGACGTGGGCCATCAGATCGGTGGGGAAAGATCAACAGCGGAGGGACAAGGAGATACGCGATGTCCTCGGGAAATGTGTAGAGGGTGCATATGGTCGTAAAAGTAAGGTTTTTTGGGGGGTTTTTGGGTTAATTTATTTAGGCTTAAGGAAAAAAGAGCATTTCATCAGGATGTGAGGGTTTGGTTAGGAAACGAGCGGAATGAAAGGTAAGTGGAAGAGTGAGGAAAGTGGGGTGATGGCCCGTGTGGGGCCCTACCCAAGACATCAAAGCAGATCATATCCTTCCTTTAGCTTTCAAAATGGCAGTGTTGTGCTTTAGGGCTAACAAGGCAAAAGGTGCATTTCTCCAAGTTAGCACACAACTTGTGTTGTTGCAGGGTTTGAAGGACCTGACGAATATGGTAGAGGAACTCTTCCCAACTTTGGCTGAAGATCAAGATTTCATCTAAATACAACACCATGATTGCATTGGTGAAGGGCCACAAGATATCTTCCATCAGTCTCATGAAGGTTGCAGGGGCGTTTGTCAATCCGAATGAGATGACCAACCATCCAAAAAGGTCCTCCTTGGATTTGAAGGCAATCTTCCACACATCGGAGGGTTTGATAGGCACCTGGTGATAAACTAACTTCAAGTCAATCTTGTTGAAATATTTGAACCCTTTGAGCTGGTCCAAAAGGCCATCAATCTGTGGGATTGGGTACCTATTTCAGATAATGATCTTGTTCAGTGCCCAATAGTCAATACAGAGCTTCTAGGTCCCATCCTTCTTCTGCACCAATACAATCAGGCTCCCACAAGGTGATGAGCTTGGCTTGATGTGCCCTTTCTACAATATTTCATGAATCTACCTCTCGATCTCATCGTTCTTTAGAATAGAGCATCGATATATCGGTCCATTGGGAAGTAGTGTGCTCAGTGTCAGATTGATGGAGTTCTTGACTTGATAGTGTGAGGTACCCCTGTGGGTGAGGCGAAAATGTCCTTGTACTCCTCCACAACCTTGTCCATATCTTTTTTTTGTGCAGAGGATCCCTGCCTGGAAGCCATGTCCACAACTTTCTTCTTTCCCTGGGGGAAATCATAAGGAAAACAAATTTCCTAGTCTGGGGAATTATCTTACTACATTTCTTTGTTGTGATCAAAGAGATGGTAGTGGGCAAGGCTACCTCTGGTGTCCTGTTCAACTTATTAGCCAAAGTAATAATCACAGAGCAAGGTATAGACTCATATACAACATGTTTCTTCCACAAGTATGGTCTTCCTAACAATACAACACAAACTTCAAGAGGGGTAATGTCACATAGTACCTCATCCGTGAAGGGCTTGATGCTTTAGGGAAGGCAACACTGCTAGCTGACACAAAGATCTCGTCCGTGGTGAAGCCACCCGATGGCATACAACTATGCATGTGTTTTTGTCTTTAGGCCTAGCTACTTCATGATCTCTGTTGAAATGAGGTTATTTTGGCTCCTGCTGATGACAATGAACTACAACGTCGAACCCTTCACCCACATTTATGAGTGGAAGAGGTGTTGCCCCTCCTCTGGATCTTCAGGATCAATCTTCTGGATCTTGGTGGTCTCTATGGCAGCACTAGGCTCCACATCAATGATCTGCTTCTCTTTGTTAGTTCGCTTATCGGGTTTTGATTTAGAGTCGGAAGCCGTGTCTGATTCGGAAGCCTTCAGCTTGGCCACCAGTGATTGCTTGGCCTGAAACTCCCTTGTATTGTGAGTGGAGCTCTTATGGAACTCACACCAATTCCTCATATCCTTCTTCATCTTTGTGGTGCTTTTCATTTCTTGCAGCTTTGGCAAGCTATTCTTGGTTGCCCCGCCTTGGCCTAGTCCTTTATTCTCTGGTTTGGGGGTGCCTTTTCCTTTCTTTGGATTTTTAGATCCAAATTCTTGCTTCTTCTATTTAACCTTCTACTCAATCTTGATAGTGTACCGATATGTCATGCTAAGCAAGGAAATGTCCAGGAATTCCATCTCATCCTAGATGCCTTTGTGTAGATGGTCACGGTACTTGAGAACCAAATGTCGCTCAATATCCTTGATACCCAGCTTCGTGTGAAGGGTATGGAAAATATTTGTGAACTCTCGCACATCTTGGTCCCTTCCCTGTCATAACGTGGTCCACTTTATGTATTTGTCTTCATAGCTATTGACAGGGGAATATTATTCGTTGATGGTGTCTCAGAAAGAATTCCAATTGGGTGCAGCTAAAAATAGTCAGAGTTCACTCTCTTCCTTTTGTTCATAGTAGGTTTCCCACTAGTCCTTGATGTGTGGGGCGCTTTGAGAAGTGCAAAATTAATATTTTCCTGATTGGAAAAGTCATGAATTGGAAAATATCCTTCCAACAAATTCAACCATTTATCTATGACGTCTGCATCTATTAGGCCTTCAAGTATGGGAATATCGAAGTTAACTTGTACCTTAAAAGGAGTGGCACCTCTAGAGTGGCTGTTGGATGAAGATGCATCATTTGTGGGTAGTCATCAAAGGATCTGGGCAAATTGATTCATCATCGGATTCCTCTGTCTCCCAAGGGCTTCCTCGAGCAACATTTTGAAAGGATCTCTTGACCCCTCATCTTTCTTTTCTTCTGCCATGGGAGGTCGTCAGGTTTTGCGAGGCTAATCTTACAATTTTTCAATCAAATTAAGCCCTAACTCCTTATACCCTGACCTCGTTGGGGACATGCAAAGAAACACAGAGAAAGAGCAGACCACTTTGATACCAATGATTTAAACTTAAACAAGAATGCAACAACTTACAGATATAATCATAAACAGAGAGATGCATTAGAAAAACACTTCATTTCATTAATAGAAAAGTACTGAACTATTCTTACAAATAGAATGGAAATAAGATAGCTCAGGCGATGGTAGCTTATCTCTGAGAAGAGATGTAGTGGCTACATGCCTCTAAACTATGTTACAATGAGGTTAAAAGGCCTATTTATTATTGGAAGACATGAGAAAACCCTAAACAACCAAAACCCTAACCCTAGGAGATGTAACACAAAGCGTTTGTGGGCCCCGTTTGGGTTAGTTGGGCAGCCAAATTCCCGGGGTCGTAACTTGGTCATATTATATCCATTTGGTGCATGTGATACCTTGTTGGAAATGTCTCACGGAGTACTACAAGTTTTATCACAAGCCCTTGCCTATGGCTATGGGCTTGATGTGGACCAACAAAAACGTTGTTTAGGGGGTCAAAACTACTCTGGAAGTTCAAGACCCAAAAAAATGCTAAAAATAGTAAATGCTGAAATGAACAAGGAATCAGATGAAACTGACTAAGGGATCTAGGTGGAATAGGCATGTGGCCACCAATATCCACCAGGATCACTATGGAAGCCTATCAGATCCTTGGTGGTGGTCAACTTGACTCTTAATGATGTATCTTCATTCTTGTGCTCCCAGTTATGTTCTTGTAGGGTTTCTACAGACTGCCACAGGACTGTGTGTCTTCTTGTAGCAGTCAAACAAAACCCATTATAATCACAATATCCTGCAGATAATGCTTCTAAAAACACTAATAATTCATGATCAATCTATGAATAAGGGTTAGAGGCCTTTCCTATGGTGGAAATGATGGAAGAAGGGGTGAAAATGAATAGTTTTGATGGACAAACATGGAAATTTGGATGGAGGATAGGTCAAGTGGTATTGAGAATGAATGACAAGGGTGTTATACAGAATTTATACCTACAGATAAGTATATCTTCCCTAAGTGGGTAGTTACACTTAGAACAACTGAAGTGAAGATTTTTAACCATTTCCTACAATAAACAGATAAGATAAAAGAACCTACTTGTGATCCTTCACTTCCTTTGATCTCCTTTGAGTTCCTCCCATTGCTCCCACTCAAAATAAATTCACTCAATTGGTACCTGCCAACATAAACAGAAGATGGCAACAATCAAAGCATATGATCTATTTATTGTAACAAATGGAATCGACAAAATTTGAACATACATTCATCAGATATATAGACAAAATTATTGGAAAAGGAACAAACAACTTTATTGATTGATAGAAGGAGAAGTTACACCCAATGTGGTTCAATCTCATGTCACTCATCTAGCTTGGTCCAAGCTCTCATCACACCAATAGTAGCATCAATCCAGTAGCATAACATTACTTTGAAAATGATTTCAAGTCTCTAAACCAACAATACTTCTCTATAATATCCAAGCTCCTTGGCTCTATCATAGGATACCAATTTATAGATGAAAGCAAGTGGTTTTGTCATTAATATGGCATTGAATGGTTTTCCATAATTGGATGATTAGTTTCCATGTTCAAATGGATGAGAGGATAGAGGATTAGATGATCCAAGTCTATCCTAAGTTGAGCTCATCTTGATAGGATAGGAGTTGGGTTCCTTCTAGAAGGCTCTAGAAAGGAGGAATATACTCAATATCCAATGAACATTTCGAGGATTCTCGCCCAGTGCAGGCTTGAGTGGGCTCAATTTCTCTGAAACGCAACCTTGAATGGGGCTACCTTCTCTACAGATCACTTACCACTAACTAGGGGCGCGCTAGTGACCCAAGGAAGCACTTCAGCAAGGTTTGAAGTCAGGGAACTCTCGTGGATGAAAGCACTCAATGAGGTGGCATGTCTAGGTCATGTAGCAACTAAATTAGGATTTGATAGACCCTACTTACACTGATTTGATCGTCGGGAGTGATGTGCCTAAATAGACCTGTAACAGCGTCCCCCTAAAGCATGAGGTCAAAAATGATAATGTTGAGTGATATGCTTTATAATGTGATGAGGAGGATGTTAGGCCCCTATACTACTAGTGTAACCCCTTATTGTTATTAGTACAACCCGCTAATTATATTGTTGTACCCATGTAGTCCACATATTGTTATTATTGTGCCCCATATGAGCCCACTGTTGTTATTATTTTCCCCTTACAATATTATTGTTATGTCGGCTCTTACTATATTATGACCCCTTAGACTCCTATATATAGAAAGGAGGTCTTGTCATTTGAATCATCCAAGAATTGTTCATTTGTCTAATTTAAAGGAGGTTGTCCCCTCAAAGAGGCTTATTTCTAAGGCGTTCATCTATCTTTTCTATCTTTTTGTGAGTTGTTTTCATAACATTTGGTATCAGAGCTTTGGATTCTAGGGTTTCGCTACTCCAAATAGGTCATCTTGGAATTTTCACTATAAACTTCTTTCTATGACGTTTCAGAAGCAAAAACAAAAACCCATTTGAGACGAACTCGCACTAAACCTTAGGTCCGAATTTCAGAGGTTGTCTCGCTATATTTTCGGAGATATAATCTGAGGAAGTTAGAGTTTTTGCAAGGTCCATAGTTTCAACTAAAACAAATCATCGTGGGATTTTCACTATAACTCTTTCGCTACAAAGTGTCAGAAGCTAAAACAAAAACCCATTTGAGAAGAAATCTGTCTAAACCTTGGTTCCAAATTTCAAATCCTGTCTCACTACAGTTTCATAGATATAGTCTGAGGAAGTTAGGGTTTTTACAGACCCCCAGATTACATTCCAAATAGGCCACCTCGGGAAAATCATCATAATTGTCTCTCTGAGCATCAGATTGAAATTTCGTAAGCAGTTACAGAAAGAGGACAAATTTTATTTTCTTTTGTATATTGTTTAGATCCAAAGGTCAAAACAGTGACACGTGGCACTTAATACAAGTTCACTCTTTTGAAAAGGTATATAATCAGGTCATCTTTGGAGATTGTGGATAACTCTTTCTTGGATAATACAATTTTGAACAGACTAGTGGCATTGGAAAGAAGAGACAGAGAGCTACTTCAGGTCGCAATTTTAGAACTTGAAGAGCCAAAATTATAGATTTATAGTCGTTTCAAGATCGAGCTCCTAAAATCAAGAAAAGACGATATGAGAAATTTTGATGGCAAGGATCCGGTAAATTGGATACGACAGATAGAGAAATATTTTGATCTACATGGTGTACCACTGTTACAAAAGGTATGTATTGCATATTCATATTTAGAACAAGAACAATTTTTATGGTATTTGTTTCTTTTAGCCTTCCACAACCTACAAGGGTTACACCACAACAATTGGAAGAAAAAAGAGAGAAAGGGCTTTGTTACAAAGTGGAAAGAAAAATTATGGCAATAAGGAAGTCTACCCCTGACAACTATAAAGATGGAAGTGTTGTTTCTGCTAGCCTTCAACAACCTACAAGGGTTACACCACAACAATTGGAAGAAAAAAGAGAAAAAGGGCTTTGTTACAATTGTGATAAATAAATAAATTAAAGGTCATAAGTGTGCCGAGAATAAATTATTTTACATTGTTTGTGGAGAGGAGGAAGAAAAGGATCAAGAAATGTCAAAAGAAGAGTATATACACTAGGAACCAACCGTGGAGAAAGAAGAAATGAATCTGACCACATCTTGTAAAGCATTGGAAATAACTACTACTCCTCAAACTCTTAAAATAGAAGGACATATCAAGAAGAAAAAGGTTTAAGAAGTGAAAGACCACATCAAGAAAGAAGAAATGAATCCGACCATATCTTGTAATGTAATGGCTGGAATTACCACTCCTCAAACTATCAAGATAGAAGGACATATCACGAAGCAAAATGTTCAAGAAGTGAAAGATCACATAGAGCATCAAGAAATGAATCCGACCATATCTTGTAATGCACTGGAAGAAATTACCACTCCTCAAACTCTAAATATAGAAGGACATATCAAGAAGAAAAAGATTCAAGCAGTGAAA
>APFE031079016.1:0-41644 GCA_000404065.3 Pinus taeda | reverse complement strand
CCAAATACGCGGGTCACCCATTCATGGGGTGCGTACCCCAGTGCACACATTCCAAGGCAGTTAAGCACCCACACGTGGGGTTTCTCAGTGGTATTTAGCCAACAGTATTGGGTTACCATGGTTTTGGCCCGCGGTATTGATTATTTTATTACTATTATTGAGCCCCATGATCCTTGATTTGAGGAAGAGCTAGCCTATATAAAGCAAAGGAGATCATTTGGCTTGGGTATCTTTTGTGTCTTTGAATATCTTAAGATCTGATCTATTTGGTTCTCGGTTCTTAAAAGATTGATTTATAAAGGAGAAGTCAGAAGCGAATTGGCGAAGGATGATCTCTTGAGCACAAGTTCAGATCTGAGCATCTGAGGTTATTTCAGCCCTAGTCCAAGGTACGCAGAGGCGCCGAAGGTTCAGTGCGTGGGTACGCAGAGGCGCCGAAGGTTCATTGCATGGGTACGCAGAGGCGCCGAAGGTTCAGTGCGTGGGTACGCAGAGGCGCCGAAGGCTCTGTGAGTAGGTACGCAGGGCAACAGTGGTTCAGGTGCGTGCTTTCTGCAGCAGCACGCGGCGCGGTTATTCTCTTGGGTGCGTACCTTCTGTGAAAGTACGCGGTGCGATAGTGCAATTGGGTGCGTACTGTACGCAGATCAGTGAAAGGAGAAGTGCGTGGGCACGCAGTTCAGCAGAAGAGGCTCTGCGGGTATACGCAGTGAGACAGAGGGTAAAGTGCGTAGCAACGCAGGCCAGTAAAAGGAAAGCTGCGTATCTGATTTAAGATCTTCTGTTGGTAGAATTTTTCTGTTGATAAGATGTTTTGGTTTCTGTTCTGTTATTGTTGATCTGGTTACTACAGCTGTCTGTATAATTTACATGTACTTGATGTATATGGATCCAGTTTGAAAATTTATGAAAAGTGGTCCTTGAAAAGAAGTAGGGGGTTGTAGCTCCCTTCCAGGAGAGACTGGAAAACGAGAGAGAGTTGTAGCTCTCTGCAGGTTGCAGCCTGCGTACTGGTAAAGGACTGCACCAGTACAAGACCATTGTAAAAGGAGTTTCTAATTTGAAAGAAGATAGAGACATATTGCAGCAGGTGGTTTTCACCCACATTGGGTTTCCACCTTATATCTGGTGTTTTTGATGTGACTGTCTGCTTTTCTTATTCATGCTCATTATTTATGGTATTGGTATGAAAGAATAATTCAAAGTATAAATAAGGAAGATTTGGTAAAAGAATTAGATAATACTGATTCACCCCCCCTCTTAGTATTATTTTCAACACATATTCCATTGTTCCCTTAAGATATCAAAGAATTATTTTGACGACAATGATATGAGATTCTTTTGGTGCTGCTTGGAATCGTGCTACTTGTCCAACTACCTGCATCACATCTGGTCTGGAGGCTATCACATATAGGAGACTACCAATCATGGATCTATACAATCTCTAGTCCACATCTTTTAAACAATAGTTTTTGTTTCAACAGGGTCTCCCAAACCTTCCAATGTATTTTATGTTTCAACAACATGCTGAAAGTATGCAACAATATCTTCATCTTCCCTCATATTGATTTGCTCAAATTTTTGCCTGAAAACTTGAAGCTTTGCTTCTTTCACCTTTTGAGTCACCTACATATATATTTTCAAGCTTGCCCCATACCTCTTCAGTTGTTTTGCAGCTCAATACCTTAAGATAAACAGATTTGATGAGCCCACTGACAATATTATCTTTACCCTTTACATCATATACCATATTTTTCTTACCTTGTTCATCCTGGGTCAGTGTGAATACTTTGTCAATGATTTCCCATACTTTGTATCCTTGCACCAGCAAATGAACCTGCATTCTGCAACTCCAAAGTGCATAGTTATCTCCATTGAACAAAGGAACTCTATTATTAGTATACTCCATGATCTCTTTCCAGATGTTAGACTATTATTGAAGGAACCAAGCTCTGATACCAATTGTTGGAAATACTGAGGGGGGGGTGAATCAGTATTCCTTAGCAATTAGAACTTTTAATCTTTTCAGAGCATTAGTTAATTTTCAATTGTTATTAATGTTTATGTAGTAATAACAGTAAATAAAAGAACATATTAGGCACAATAATTTTAGGTGGTAAACCCCCTTTGGGTAAAAAACCACCGAACTCTTTTCTAAAAAATTCTTTAATCTTCAGCCCCAACTGAAATGAAAGCAACAACTTCTAGAAAAGAATTCTTCTCTGACTCCCATTGGAAGGATGCCCCAATGCCATGGTTTCTTCAGTAATCAACTGAATGGATGCCCCAACACTCTAGCGAGCCACAACTTGCCCTAGCACCACCCTACCACACTAAAGTTTTCATAGGCTCCAACCTGTAGGCGACTTCATATACCTGCCTAGCACCTCCCTGCCACCCTACAATGACTAAAATAAGACAAGACCATGGATTCGCAAACCAGGGACAAAAATTGACAATACAATAAGATGTAAAATTATTTTTGTGTACTTGACCAAATACTCAATCACTCTATGACCTACAACCCAACCATGACATCATCCCAACAGTGACTCCTATACCTCCTAACATTTCCTCTTCGACTCTAGGCAGAATGACTCTTTCACAAATGACTCTTTTACAATATTTACAATGATGACTCTTTTACGACTTTACAAGGATGACTCTTTTACAATGATGACTCTTTTATAAATGACTCTTTTACAACTTTACAATGATGACTCTTGGCCTTAACAATGCTTCATGATATCTCGATGGTTGTCATGTCTTCAAGAATGTCCTGCTACAATTCTTCCTTTATTTGATACTTTTTCTCTTGAATTATTGCTTGATGTTTTACTTGAATCTTCTTCTACATGCATGCAAAATTTTCCCATAGAAACCAATTCCAAAACAAAACAAAATACCCTTCAACTTACCTCTGCCTACAAAACACATGTAAGTGCATAATAATGAATAAATATAAATTAAATTTACAATGCGTACTTGAAGTGTGCTTGTCACTTTTGTTGTTGACATGTTGCAGCAGTAGACAAATACTCCCACTCTTGATATAGGCCTAGACACTATGCATGACTATATCCAAAATTGACCTAAAGATATATACAATAAAAACTGATGACAAACCCTAGACTTGTGATGGACCAAGTTCTAAGTACAACAACAGAGACCATTATATCAACTGTGAAAAGACAAGTACCATGAACTTATAACATCATATAGATTTAACAGACTTGGTGTAGCATCAATAATATGTAGCATCAAATGTTTAGTATCAAGAATAGGACATCCAAAAAACTAATTGTGACATATAGATACATAGAGATATAATCGAGACACTATATATACTTACTTTGTCCTGCAAAAACATATGTCAAAGATGATACTCAAAATTCAAATGTAAACACTAATCATACATATCTTTTTGTAGGAGACTTACCCTTCACTGTTGATCTGTGGTCCTTACCGCGGTGATCCTTGAATGCATGTTTTTTCTTGCCTTCTAGGAGCTCAATATTGAATCTGTTGTATCTATGTAATTTCAGATATCCAGAGGCTGAAATTTTGTCCTGTGATATCCCTATGAGTCCTCTTTCCAACCCCACAGGTCGGATCAAGATTGGATTGTTCAAGAAAGAGTTATTCCCAATTTCCCATGATGACCTGATTATAGACTGGTTTAGTAGATCAAACTTGTACAAAGTGCCATGTGCCACTGTTGTTACCTTCGACCCTAAAAACGATATCCAACAAAATACAATCCACCTTATTTCTATCATTATTTATGAAATTTTAATCCAATGCTCATAGAGAAATTTATGACAAATTTTACAACGGCACCTATTTGACATGGAATTCGAGAGCCTGCAAAAACCCTAACTTCCTTAGATCATATCTCTAAAAATATAGAGAACCAAGATTTTAAATTGGGTTACAAGGTTCATCAATAGTTTGGATCAAATGGGTGTTAATTGCAGCTTCTAAAGCTTCGCATAAATTTTTTTATAGAGAAAATTCCACGATGACCTATTTGAAGCCACAAAATCCCTACTAGAGGATATGAAGGTCACTATTTATATGAATGTCTTGAGTTGAGAGGGTCCTCAACAAGTGAATGCTAGAGGGATTTTAGGAGAGAAAAAACATTACTAATTATTGACTATTCAATGACCACAACAAATTATGAGTGCCATGCCACAACCCCATAGGGTTTTAGCCCACTAACTAGGGTTACTAACTTTAAACATGAATATCTCTCAAACTGTGAAGAATTACGTGGCATGCCATATATCAATGAAAACATATTAACGAGTAGAATCCTTATAGAATATCATTGACTCAAAATAGAGTAATTTGTCAAGTCAAAATGCCGATGAAAGATCAGGGTAGCCCTTGTTGCTGCTTGGGTTGACATCAATGACAACCACTTATCAACAATCTCCCCCTTTGGCATTGATGGCAACACAAGTACTCTCCCTGCAATCATGACACATATTCCTACTGTCTTCTCTCCCCCTTTGTCATCAATGGAAAAGGGTAACTCCCCTTGACAAATTGTCATCTTGCGGACCTCTACACACCTCCACTCCCCCTTTCTACTTAGTTAGATAAGAGAAAGATTCTAATGAAAACTTGTGAGAATCGCAAGCTTTTGGCAAAGATACTCAAATGCTTCACGAGGTAATGGTTTGGTAAAGATGTCAGAAATTTGTTCCTTTGTGCCAACATATTCAAGCTTGATATTCTTTTCAGTGACCTGCTCTCTAACGAAATGATATTTGATGAGGGTGTGCTTTGTTTTGGAATGCATCACAAGATTTTTGGAGATACTGATGGCACTGGTGTTATCGAAGAATATGGGAATAGGCTCATCAAACCTAGCTTGAAGATCTCGCAAGGTTTGCTTCATCCAGATAACTTGAGTACAACAAGCTACTGTGACGATATATTATGCTTCTGTAGTGGATAACGAGATTGAAGACTGTTTTTTACTTAGCCATGAGACAAGGCAACCACCTAGATAGAACGTTGCTCCATTGGTACTCTTACGATCATCAACACTTCCTTCCCAATCTGCATCTGTATAAGCTTGGATAACCAGATCATTTCCTTTGGGATACCATAGACCATATTCTGTTGTACTCTTAAGGTATCGAAGAATTGTTTTCACGTCAATAATATGATATCATTTTGGTGTTGCTTGTAATCGTGGTACTTGTACAACTTCTTGCATCACATATGGCAGGGAGATTGTCACATATAGGAGACTGCCATTCATGTATCTATACAACCTTTGGTCCACATTTGTTTATGAATCTTCTTATAACCTGTTACCATGGGGGTAAGGATAGGCTTGCAATCTTCCATCTTGAATTTCTTGAGAATTTCCTTGATGTAATTTATTTGATATATGAATATTACTTTATCTTGTTGAGATATCTTGATAATCGTTAGATTGTTTTGATCCACTTTCACATAGATATTGCTTGTCATCGCTTCCTTTCTTGAATCTATAATACTTCAACTATTCTTCTCCCCCTGAACATGTAATGAAACTTCCATCTTGTTCAAACTACATGTATGTCAATCGTATACTTGTGTCATATATTGTTGCATAATCTCCTCCTCTTCAAATTTCTAGGAGTCAATAAGCTGAATTTTTCATAATAGTGTTTCATTTAACGGAACGTCTTGACTTGAGTCATTAACTGAAGCAATTCCTGATTCCTCACAATCCATTACAAATCATGAAAGCATAATTGTTGGGACCTTATTTCCTTCTTGCTTTTCTTGCTCATCTTATACGTGTTCATCATGTACCAGTGTTCCTTTCCAAACCTTCTTATTCTCATCGTCAAGCTTTTCATTCATGGTTGATTCCATCATGTACCTGCAATTACGAGTTATGTGTCCATAGTTATGACATTTGCAACATTTGATGTTATTCGTAGAAGATTATATTTGGTGTCTATCTCGTGATCCTACAAATTTTCTTCGAGGGTTTTGTTGATAATAGTTGTACCTGTGTGGTACTTTACAATCCCTAGCCATATGTCCAAAATTGTTACATTTGTAACATTCGACGTCATCTCTCAAATGATCAAATCTATTGATATTATGTTGAGTTCTGGAATATCCATTTATGAAGGATCTCCTGGAATTATATTCATTCCAAACATACATGCGACATTCTACAACTCTATGTCCAAACCTTCCACATGAATAACAATGACCATAAAAGATAGGTTGGTACCTTGGAGGAAATATTCTTCAAGGAATTGTCTTCCAAGGTTCTTCCTACGAGTCTTGATCTCTTGATTTAGCTGAGAGATCTATCTGTTTGGTAGATTTTGCATATCCATGTTCTTTAATTGTCATAGAAGGACTCAATTTCTTTTTGAATTTTTCTTTGTAACCAAGACCAGTCTTGTCATTGCATGATTGTTGGTTTCTGATGAGTTCGTCCAAAGTCTTTGAAATGTTGGCGTAGTTTTGAATTTTTTTTTCCATTTTTTACTTCCTTTCGTAGAGCAACTAATTAAGCTTCCAGTGCTTATCTTTCCTTGTTGTTTTCCTTTAATTCTTTCTTGAGAGATTCTTCAATTCATCTTCAAGAGTGTTGACATGTTTCTTCTCAGTTTTGATCTCTTTGATCACTTCATTCTGAAATTCAACCTCATTGATTTCTTCTTCTTTGTCGCCTTCTTTGTTAGGTGCCTCTTGCTTATTGTGCTTGGCCATAAAAAATATTCTTCCGTTGAATTATTCTTCATGATCACTATCTTCTTTGGATGAGGAACTATTTTCTTTGTTGAAGAAACTTTTCTTAAACCATTTCTTCTTTCCTTTCTTGTTGAACTTCCTAGGACCTTTCTTTCTATTCGTAACAACCTTATTTTTGTGAGGAAATTTGGTTGCAAAATGCCCAACCTCACTAAATTCAAAACATATTAATGGAAGTTTACCTTTGAATTTTGTCATACATGTTCTCATTTTCTGGGTGAAGTAGGCAAATTCTTTATCTCATGGTTCTTGTTCCTCTTCTACCTTTTCTTCATCCTTACAACTGCAAGTTTTTTCTTTCTAAGTCTGCTTGTCCTTACCATTCTTCCTGGATGCTGCAAATGTTGTTTTCTAAGTGAGATGTTTCATACTCTTATTCAATCCTCATTTCATATGCCGTAAGAATTCCATGCTAAGATTAGTCAGATTCGATCTATCTTCTAAGACAGATACCTTAGGGTTAAATATTGTTGGCAAGGTTCTGAGGATCTTTCAGGCAACAATTGTCTTTTCAACAGGTTCTCCCAAACCTTCCAATGTATTTTTTGTTTCATCAACACGTAGAAAGTATGCAGCAATATCTTCATCTTCCCTCATTTTGAGTTGCTCACATTTTTCCCTAAAAATTTGAAGCTTTGCTTCTTTCACCTTTAAGTCACCTGCATATATATTTTCAAGCTTGCCCCATACCTCTTTAGCAGTTTTGCAACCCAATACCTTAAGATAAACAGATTCCACAATCCCATTGATAATAAGATCTTTAGCCTTTGCATCATATACCACATTTTTCTTACCTTGTTCATCCTAGGTCGGTGTGAAACCTTTGTCAACGATTTCCCATACTTTGTATACTTACGCAAGAAAATGAATATGCATTCTTCCACTCCAAAGTGCATAGTTATTTACATTGAACAAAGGAACTCTATTCTTATTATACTCCATGATATCCTTCCAGTTGTTAGACTGCTATTAAAGGAACCAAGCTCTGATACCAATTGTTGGAAATACTGAGGGGCGGGGGGGTTGAATCAATATTCCTTAGCAAATATTTTTAGAGCATTAGTTAATCTTAAATTATTATTAATGTTTATACAGTAATAACAGTAAATAAAAGAACATAGTAGGCACAATAATTTTAGTTGGAAAACCCTCTCTAGATCAAAAACCACTGAATGTTTTTTCTAATAAATTATTTAATTTGTAGCCCCAACTAAAATAAAAGCAAAAACTTCTTAGAATTCTAGAAAAACATTCTTCTCCAGCTCCCATAGGAAGGATGCCCCAACGCCATGGTTTCTTCAGTAATCAACTAAATGGATGCCCCAACACCCTAGTGAGCCACAACTCGCCCTAGCACCACCCTACCACCCTGAAGTATTCACAAGCCCCAACCTGTAGACAACTTCATACACCTACCTAGCACTTCCTTGTCACCCTGTAATGACTGAAATAACACAAGACTATGGATTCCCAAACCAAGGACAACAATCCATGATTCAATAAGATGTACAATGATTTTCTCGTACTTGACAAATACCCAATCACTCTATGACCTGCAATCCAACCATGAAATCATCCCAATAGTGACTCCTATACCTCCCAACACTGCCTATTTGACTCGAAGGCATACTGACTCTTTCACAAATGACTATTTTACACTCTTTACAATGACAACTCGTTTACAAATGACTCTTTTACAATGATGGCTCTTTTATAAATGACTCTTTTACAACTTTACACTCATGACTCTTGGACTTAACAATACTTCACGATATTTGGATGGTTGCCATGTCTTCAAGGATGTCCCACTGCAATGCTTCCTTTGATTTTGATACTTCTACTCTTGAATTCTTTCTTTATGTTGTACTTGAATCTTCTTCTACCTGCATGCAAAATTTACCCGACGAAACCAATCCCAAAACAAAACAAAATACCCTTCAACTTACCTCTGCCTGCAAAACACATGTAAGTGCATAATAATGGACAAATACAATTAAAATTACAATGCATACCTGAAGTGTACTTGTCACTTTTTTTGTTGACTTATTGTAGCTGTAGACAAAGACTCCCACTCTTGATATAGGCCTAGACTCTATGCAAGACTATATCCAAAACTAATCTAAAGATATATACAATAAAAACTAATGACAGGCCCTACACTTATGATGGACCAAGTTCTAATTACAACAACGGAGACCATTCTATCAACTATGAAAAAACAAGTAACATGAACTCACAACATCATATAGATTTAGCAGACTTGGTGTAGCATCAAGAATATGTAGCATCAAATGTGTAGTATCAATAATAGGAGATCTGAAATGTGGTATCAAAACTAATTGTGACATATAGAGACATAGAGATATAACTGAGACCTTGTATATACTTATGTTGTCCTGCAAAAACATATGTCAGAGATGATACTCAAAATTCAAATTTCAACACTAATCATACATACCTTGTTGTAGGAGACTTACCCTTGACTGTTGATGTGTGGTCCTTACTGCAGTGATCCTTGAATGCATGCTTTTTCTTTCCTTCTAGTAGCTCGATATTTAATATGTTGTATCTATGTAATTTCGGATCTCCAACTTCTGAAATTTTGTTCTGTGGTAGCCCTTTGAGTCCTCTTTCCAACCCCATAGTTCTGGTCAAGGTTGGATTCTTCAAGAAAGAGTTATGCCCAATCTCCCACGATGACATTCTTATAGACTAGTTAGGTAGAACGAACTTGTACGAAGTGCCACATGTCATTTTCGTGACATTCAGTCCTGAAAATGATCCCCAACAAGCTACAGGTCATCCTCTTTCTGTTAATATTTACGAAATGTGAATCCAATTCTCAGAGAGAAAGTTATGACTATTTTCCCAACGTCACCTGTTTGACATGGAATGCGGGAGCCTGCAAAAACTCTAACTTCTGCAAATCATATCTCTGAAAATATAGCAAACCAAGATCTAAAATTTTGTCATGAGGTTCATCAATATTTATTCTCAAAAGGGTTTTAATTTCAAGTTCTGAATCTTTGTAAAAAAAATATTATAGTGAAACTTCCATGATGACCTGTTTGAAGCCATAAAATCCCTACTATAGGAGGATATGAGGATCACTATTTATATAAATGTCTTGAGTTGAGAGGGTCCTCAACAATTTAACGTTGGAGGTATTTTAGGAGAAAAAAAAACATTATTAATTATTTATTGTTCAATACAACAACCAATTATGAGTGCCATGCCATAACCCCATAGGGTTTTAACCCACTAACTGGGGTTACTAACTTCAAACATGAATATCTATCAAAATGTGAAGAATTACGTGGCGTGCCATATATCAACGGAAACATATCAACGAGTAGAATCCATCTATTCTAATCCTTGACTCATAATAAATTAATTTTTCAATCAAAAACTCTCATGGAATATTGGGGTAGCCCCTGGTGCTTCTTGGGTTGACATCAATGACAACCACTGATCACACCGCTTGTCCATGGTACTCAAGAATTTTGGGTCCAGATACACAAACTGACAAATTGCATTACCAATCTCTTTAGAAATTATTTTTGTCCAAAACTCCAAAGAAATCTAGGTAATTTCACCCAAATATAATTATTTTGAGGAGTCTCCAACAAAGGGTTGAACCCAACATACCACCAGTGCAACTGCAAGAAACTACTGCCACTTACCTAAGGAGATTTTAGAGTATGGTCTTCATCTTGGTGACAAAAATGAAACCTTAACCATTTGTTTACAAGGACGGTGACCTTAGGAGTATACCAAAGGATAGGAGTCGATTGAACCTTAAGCCACTCTTGCATACACTTCTCAGACTTCAACGAAAGCCCATCTACCCAACAAGGCTCGCTTATAAAGGCTAACAAATCTATCCCAAAGTATGCCATGACAAAAGCTTAGAATTTTTATATCAAGGATAGACTTAACTGCCCTTACATTATTACTAACTTTTTTCTTTCCACGCACCACCCGCTTAGATTGCTCGCTAGCATCATCCTTCAAAATGGACGGACCATGAAGGGTGTCACCAAGCATAAACCCAACGTGTGGAGAAGAATGGATCAGTGACAGGTCATTTAGATTAGATTTGGCATAAGACATATCAGCAGCCATGGTGGTGTGAATAAGGGCATCTGGGTTCGGTGAGTCGAGGCTAGATTAGGACATCACATCCCACGACATAAAGACCAAACCCGACCTAAGAGAAGTTTAGTTCCTGAGATAGTGATGTTGAAATGTGTAACTAGGTTTGGTCTTCATAATTTCTACTGTAATAATGATTATATGTATTTGAAGTAAAGAGAAAAATAAATTTATTTTTATTATTTTGTAGCATGGGTTTCATGCTCAAGTCAATTTTATTTATAGGTCAAGCACCCATTGTGTGCTTCTGGGTTTTTTCATTAAGTAAAGAAATCAATAAAGTCATTGTCATATGTAAAGACCCTATTAGGGCATATTGTATCATGTCAAAGAGAATTTGTTGTAAGTCATAAAGTGTCATAAAGACCCTCCAAGACAAGTCAACCTTACCTTCAATAAGTTAGCCTACAAAGCAGTGAAGTTGACCTACACAATAACAAGTCGACCTCACTAGGGCTACTCAAAGATGCCTATATATAGGTGCTCAACCTCATTTTGAGGAGACATCCAATCAAGTTTAACTACCAAGAGAATAAGATCTCGAACTAGCGAAGAATAAGAGGGAAAATGAGGAAGAAGAAACTAAATTTTAAGGATTATTTTTGCGTAGAATCTCTCACACGTGCGAAATAACTAGAAAAAAATTACGTTGCAAAAAAACTGAATTGCAACCACTATAAGGAGCCGAATCTAGTGTCAAAACGAGTCAAGATTGTGGGTCGAATTTCCAAGGGAGAAATGGTTGGCCAAGCAAAGAAAAAAGGAGGCTAGATTCACCATTATTTTCTCACACTTGCTAACTAGGGTTTCTGCAATGAAAGCTGAAAATTGCAATCTAGAAGCAACAAGTCGAAATTTTGTAGAAAGGCTGAAATATGAAGCATTGGATCAAGTTTGACTAGTGTTGACTTTGTGGAAGAAAATATTATCAAAGAAGAAGTTTGAATTGCCTTGGAGAGGTCTTGGTCTTGGGTCATAGGTCTTGGAATTGCTCATTTGAACATTCTATAAGAAGAGAAGAATTCTTTTGGGTTTTCCCCTCAAGAGGAGAGGTTTTGACCCTGGCTTGCAACCTACATTTTGTGTCCTCTTGTCTCATTCTTCTTCATTGTTTGGTAGTTGTTTGATGATTAAAGAACACTATAATGATCAACTAAAGAAGATCTAACTACAAGTACATCAAGTTAAGTAAATGAACATCACAAGCAATTATCAAAGTAAGAGAAAGCACCTAAAAGAGTTGCCACTAGATTTCTCAACATGGTATCAGAGCTAAGGTGACTACAACAAGAAGAAGAGGCAGCTTGAAAAGCACTTCATTGAAGAATAATACATAAGGGCTGAGCACAAGGGAATCATCAAAGAGAAACAAAAGGTATCAAGGAGAACTATCCATCACATCACAAGGATCACATCATCACAACTCTTAGAAGAAGAAGAATACCTCAAAGACCATACCTCCATTCAAGAAGGACTTAACACATTTAAAGCATCTTGAAATATCCACATTCTACATTTTTACATCCAAAGGAAGCAAGAAGAAGCATGGTCCTCATCATCAAAGAAATCAAGGTAATATCCCTCTCATTAAAGGAAGGATCTCATCTCAAGCATATTTGAATAAGGAAGACATCATTAAGGAAGCAATCATCTTCAAGAAGGCATCTTCAATTTTCAAGAAGGAATCAAGTTGAAGATATCATCTTCACAGGAGTATCTTCATTTCACAAGTATTCTATATTTTTATGTCTCAATCTAGAAACCAAATGACTTCATTCTGCAAGGAGAACAATAATTTGGTTGGGACCTTAAACTACCTTCATAGGAAAAGAGAATTGATTTAATTCTCATGGAGAATGAAATTATTGAATATGTAAAGGGATCCATCACCAAATCATCTCAAGAGAAAGCTCAAGCACTATCAAAATACATGAAAGGAGAAATAAGGGCACAAAGGATCCTCATAGAGTCAATTAAGAATTTTATCATCGCTTATGTGGCAAAGTTAAAGACAGTGAAGGAAATCTATGACAAATTGGCGGAGTTTCTTTCTGTGAGCACTGCAGGAGAAATCATATCTTTGAGAACCAAACTATATAAGATGAAAATATCAAGGGAAGAAGGAATAACTTCATATTTTATGAAGTATCTGAAATTAGAGACCAATTACAAGAACATGGAGAAGTAATGGTTTGTCAAGAGATGACCACCATTTTGTTCAATGCACTACCTAATGAATGTTGAGAAATCTAGGGGTAGCAAGTGTAGGCGTTTTCTCTTCTTAATAATTGTTTGTGATTTTTTTTCTTCTTTAAATTATATTCATCTTTCATTTGTTTCTTCTTAGAGTTCTCATTCATCAAACAACTACCAAACCATAAATAAACCAAGACAAAGGACACAATATGTAGGCGATCAGCCAGGGCCAAAACCTCTCTAATCTGAGAGGAAAACCCACAAAAATCATTCTTCTTATAGAATCTTCCATTGACAAATTCCAAGACCTATACCCTTGACCAAATTACCCCTCCAAGATCAAGTCACAATTCTTCTTTACTTCTAGAAAATTCAACCCAAGTCCCTTTGCTTTAAATCTGTCTTCTCATCATAAACTCAGACCTACACCTTGATTATGATTCTTGGTTCTTCCTCCAGTAACCCTAGCTTGCACATGTGGCAGAATTATTGCGAAGACAACTCCTCTTCTCCTTCACTTGGGCAGAAATTCCTTCTTCAATGACTCGGCTTGCATATAAGTGCTTCTTCCATTGTTTTTTCAGTTCCTTGACTGATTCTAGTTTTGATTTTCTATAGGTGATGAAATTCCCTAACTACAACCCACACTTGTGAGAGATTTCCCAAGAAGAAACTTTAGAAAATACTCCTTTTTCCTCAACTTTTCTTCTCCTTTCTTTTTATGTTCTTCACTTTATATTGAGTTTCTTGTGATGAGATTGATGCTTGATTGATGCCCTTTGGAATGAGGTTGAACGCCTCTATATATAGGCTTCATTTGCATCCCTAATAGGCTAACATCATCTTCTAGAGAGGCTAATTTTCTCCTTTGTAGGCCGACTTGATAATTTGCACTCGACAAGGTCTTAGAGGGTCATTCTAACAGTATTATGACTCAAATAATTTTTATTTACGATATGTAACATGCCCATGAAGGGTCATTCATACATGAAAAGGACTCCCTAGACTTCTGGACTCATTTACAAGCCCTAGAAGCTCTCAATAAGAGCTTAATCTAAAAATAAATTTCCCTTGAGCATGAAACCCATGCCTCAAGATCAATAATAAATAACTTATTTTTCTCGTTACATTAAATACATAAAATCACAATTACACGTGTTATTATGAATATTGAACCTAGTTACATATTTCAACACTCCCTCTTAACTAGGGAGGTATTCATAATCCATAAAAGGTATTTGGACATTCTCAATATGAATAATTCTCATAAGAAGAGTCAGATTGGTTGTTGGAAAATGTAACTATGTTCAGTATTCATTAATGTACTTACCAAAAGAATAAAGAAAATAAATTTTATTATTGTAACAATGACTTATTAAAGCCTAGGTTTCATGCTTGGATCATCATTATATTAGTCAAAGTCCCCATTGTGGACTCCTAGGATTAATATTAAGTTTACAGATTCATTGTACATTCAAATAGACCCTTATTGGGCTTTTGAATCATATAAAAAGGTTTAGTATTGAGTCAAATATGATTTATGTATCCTCCACATCAAGTCAGCCTAAGGACCCTAATTCGACCCATAAGAAGCCTATAAATACAAGCTAGTCAAAGTCATTTGAAGCATCATCTCTTAAGCTAGTTAGGTATCTCAAGAGTAGCTGGAGAAGTGAAAATTTTGTTGTTGGGAAGCCAAAAGAAGTGTGAGTTTTGGGAAATCTAAGGAGAGGAAGAAAATCAAACTTTTGGTGCCTCTCTCTCGGTTTCGTGTTCTGGATTGGGAGATCGAAGTATCCTAAGTTTTGTTATTGCCGAAAGTTGCTGCCTAGTCGAAGTTACTGGAAGGGGTCAAAGATCTGAGAGACTAACTTGGTGTGGAGGGAAAGTTTGGTTTTGGTCTAGGGTGAAGAGTCTCAAAGAGTACTATTGAAAGGAAGAATTATCTTGACTGGGTTTTCCCCTCGAGGGGGGTTTTTCCCTAGCATGGTGCCTATATCTTGTGTCTCTTGTTTTGTGATCTTCATACACACTCACAAGTAATTATCAAGAAAGTATCATCAAAACCTAATCCAAATACTTTGATTTTCCACCATGGTATCAAAGCTAAGGTCAGGGAGATTCGAAGATCACTTTATTGGCATGGATTCTCCCTCATTGATTCAACAAGGTCAAGAGTCAAGGATTCTTGGTTGCCCTTATAGGTTCTATTACTGATGACAATGCATGGACCATTGATATTGGAGCATCAAGACACATGATAGGTGAAAGTAAGCAATTGCATACACTATCAAAGGAGATATTCTCATGTAGTGGAATTGGGTGACAACAAAAGCTATGTTGTTATAGTCCTCGTATCAACATCATTAAAGATGGATAATGGATTGAAGTTGCATCTCAATAACATTCTATATGTTCCAGGTTTGGAAAAGAATTTGCTTTATATTTCTTGTTTAGAAGATAAAGGGGAAATAGTTTCTTTTGTTAATGGAAAAGTATTGGTTGGGGAAAAGACTCTAGCATTGATAAAGCTAGGTTACTAGAGTTCGTGAAGGAAGTCTTTATAGGGTCATTACACCACCTCCTCAAGCTTTGGTTCATATGGAAATAAGTCTCACTAAGCTATGGAATAGGTGTGGTCACCTACACTATAAGGTAATTCCTACTCTTAGTCAACTGGTTCGTGGTATTCCTAATATGAAGTTAGATCATGAAGGTGTGTGCAAGGGATACTCTTTGGGGAAACATACTAGAAAGCCATTTCATAATAGTGAAACTAGGTCTAAAGAGATATTAGACCTCATCTATTCCGATGTGTGTGGGCCCATGTCTGACAAATCACTTGGCGGTCATCTCTTCTATGTGACATTCATTGATCACCACTCTAGAAATGCATGGCTATACCTCCTCAAAACTAAAGATTAAGTATTTGATAAGTTCAAAGAGTTTAGGGCTGAAGTGGAAACTCTAACCAAAATAAAGATAAAAACTATGAGGTCTGACAATGGTGGGGATAATATTCTAAGGAATTGATTCCATATTATAGGGAAGCAGGTCTTAAGAGGGAGATCATTGTTCCCTATTATCTCGAATAAAATGGATTAGCTGAAAAGGAAGAATAGGTCAATTGAAGAAGGCATTTGAACTATGCTCCTTGATCAAGATCTATCAAAATTCTTATGGGGAGAAGCATTGTTCATTGTTGTATCCGTTAAAAATAGAAGACCTCATAAGAGTCTTGATAATACAATACCCAAAGAAGTATTCATAAGAAAGAATCCAAGTGTGGATCACCTCTAAATATTTGGAAGTCTAGCATATATCCATGTTCTGAAAGACAAGTGAAAGAAGTTGGAATCTACAAGTATCAAGGAAATATTCGTCGGTTATAGTCTTTCCTCAAAAGCATCTAGAATCTACATAAAGGAAGGAAGACACATTGAAGTAAAAAGGGATGTCATATTTGATGAAAATCAAGCATACAAGAAATCAAAGGATATTCCTATTGATTCTGATGATGAAGAAGTTCCCATATTTGAAGAAGAATAAGTTCATCATGAAAAATCTACTACAAGTCTCGAAGAAGAAGGACCAAGTGAGCCTATTCAATCGATGGCTATCCCAACCACAAGGAAGAGTCCAAATTGGTTGAAAGATACATTAGAATATGTTGAAGGAAATGAAGCTGCAAAAGGTTCCTTCAGGGAAAGTAAGAAACCAAAGAGATATTCTAGTTGTGTTGCATATATGAAAAAGTTAATTGAATTTGAACCATCTACATTCAAGGAAGTTGCGCATGAAGAGGTTTGGAAGAAAGCAATGCCCGAAGAATATCAATCCATGATGAAGAATGGGGTTTGGGAGATCATTCCTAGACCTAGTGAAAAATCAGTTGTCACGTCTAAGTAGATCTATAAGATCAAACATGTTGTTGATGGAAGTATAGACAATACAAGGCAAGATTTGTTGCAAGGGGTTTCTCTCAAAAGAAAGGAATTGATTATGAAGAAACATCTACACCTACAACAAGGTACACTACCGTTAGATAGTTGGTTTCATTGGTTGCTACAATGGGGTGAAATATCCATCAAATGGATGTTAAGACCGTGTTTCTGAATGGGACCATTGTGTACATCGAACAACCTGAGGGCTTTGAAGTGAATAGCAAGGAATCTCATGTTTTCAGACTTAAGAATGCCATATATGGTTTGAAGCTAGCACCTAAGGCATGGTATGAAAGGATGGATGCATATCTACTTAGAATTGGGTTTTTGAAGAGTTCTAATGATTTGAATCTCTACATCAAGGTCATGAATAATGAGCCTAGCATTATTCTACTATCTGTGGATGATCTATTCATCACAGGTGTAGAGAGAAGAATTCAAGAATGCAAGAAGATGTTGGCTGCTAAATTTGAAATGAAGGATCTAGGACTGATGCAATATTACCTAGGTCTAGAATTATGGTAGAGACCTGGGGAGATAAATTTGGGGCAATGAAATTACATCATCAATTTATTGCAGAAATTCAGGATGATGGATTCCAAGTTGATGACTACTCCTATGATCACCAACCTCAAGAAGTTGACGGGCTTTGACTCTAGTCTCGTGGATCCTACCTAATATCGACAGTTGATAGGTTCCCTGATGTATCTGGTAAATACTAGGACAAATATTTGTTTTACAATGAACATTCTTAGTCAACTTCATTTAGAGCCTCGTCATGATCACTAGATAGCTTCCAAACATATATTGAGCTATCTTCGGGGCACTATACTTCATTTCCTAAACTATGATAGTAAAGAAGTCAAACTAATTAGCTTCACAGACTCTAATTGGGGTGGCAGTGAGACCACTGGAAGGAGCACTACTAGAGGATGTGTTAGTCTTGGAGTTTCTATGATCTCATGGATGAGTAGGAAGCAAGATCTTGTTGCATTGAGTAGTGTCGAGGAAGAATATGTGGTTGCATGTGAAGTAGGAAAAGAGGTTGTTTGGTTAAGGAAACTTCTATTTGTTTGATAAGTCTCTAGGTCCTACTGTGATTAATTGTGACAATCAAAGTTGTATCAAGATGTATGGAGATCTCGTGTTTCATTCGAGGACGAAACATATCAACATTAAGTTCCAATTTATTAGGAACTTGGTGCAATATGGGATCGTGAAGTTGGAGTATATCTCAACAGATGAATAGGTAGTTGACATACTAACAAAGGCTCTTCCTAATAAGAAGTTTGAATATCTAAGGAACCTACTTGGTTTGGTAGATATTGCTGATTGTATTGATGATAATAATATGGAAGAGATTTTTTTAGGCTTTGTGAGTGAAGCATTTCCTAGGAAGACATGTGGTTGGCACTTTGTGTTGATGTCTGGGTCTTGGAGTTGGAAAGGTGGTCTTGGATATTGAGATTTATTTTGGATACACACCTAGATATTTGGGTGGGTGGTTAGCAAGTAAGCCTGATGATACCTAGAGGGCTTGAAAGATTGAGTCCACCTTATTCCCACTTGGATAGATTTCCCTGGTCAGGAATCTACTCCATGGCATTGCGGTGCCTAAAGTTCTTCATAGTTCATATAAGTGCAAAGTGCGAAGTCTGTTGTCGGGAAGATGAAAGAAGTGTGATTTTGGGGAAGTCTAAGGAGAGGAAGAAAATAAAACTTTTGGTGCATCTTTCTCTTTGTTTCATGTTCTGGATTAGGATATCAAATTCTCCTAAGTTTCATTGTTGTCAGAAGTTGTTGCCTAGTCGAAGTTGTTGGAAGGGGTCGAAGATCTGGGAGGCTGACTTGGTGTGTAGAGAAAGTTTTGTCTTGGTCTTGGGTGAAGAGTCTCAAAGAACACTATTGAAAGGAAGAATTATCTTGACTGGGTTTTCCGTTCGAGGGGGGTTTTCCCCTGGCATAGTGCCTATATCTTGTGTCTCTTGTTTTGTGACCTTCATACACATGTAATATGGTAATTGCTTGATGAAAGATAAGAGAATAAAGAAGTAAAATAAGCCAACACACTCACAAGTAATTACCAAGAAAGGAGAATCAAACCCTAATATAACTACTTTTCTTTTCCAACATTGGTAACCCATATGTTTAGCATCATATCATCCAGCATTGTCACATAGCAAGGCCTTGACTAACAACTCTATGTCTCCACAAGATCATGGCACAATGTCTCAATTAACATACCCCACCTGGGTGTTCACATGGTATGTCCTTTTAGGACTATTCTTATATTGGATTCTCAATCCTCAAAGAATATCAGTCCTTTATGACTACTCTTAACTTGGATCCCCTACCACATCCTCAAAGAGTCTCGGATGCAAGATGCTTACACAATCCTCCATTCTTTCTTCCAAAGTAAAGACAAGAATGGGTGTCCATCTCTCCTCATGGCCTTCACTAAGACTTACAGTTGTCAGTCTTGGTCTAGTGCATGACACATGAAATAGAGAACCACATATGTCACTCCCTCTTAGCCAAGGATGACCAACCCATTCCATAAAGGAATGTACCCAATCTCCCTCTTAACTAGGGGTTTGCTTCCAGCAACTCTTTAGGTGGTCATCATGGGACAGTCAACTGCTTGCAGGGCTCCCTCTTTCAATGTCATGAATTTCATCTTCTTTGATATGGAGCCTTCATTTTTTTTGGAATTATTCATAAGGCATCGACCATCCATCACTTTCATGTGAGTCGTGTCATCATGTATTTCATTGGAAAGTGATACATTAGTCCATGTCTAGTTTTCCTTCATACATATACCTTCCCAACATCATGTTTCCTTCAGGATATTTCATCCCAATACATGAGTATTAGTTGTAAGTGACATCCACAACTCTTCCATCAGTAGCCATGTATTAACCCATTTAGATATTGTTCAAAAATTAAAAATAAACATCAAGTTAACATTACCTTTGTGATGGCCTTACATCATGGCATATGCTTTTTGCAACATCAACATCATGCTTACATATTGACACATCTCCAAGATATAGAATGTCAATGGTCTCCTTCATTTCCATACTCCATCAGAGTCTTCATACCTTTTTCATGGAGATGTCATGGTCAATTATTCTAGTTATTAGATGTTGATTTCCTTCTCCATGTGACCATATTTTCATCGTTCATGATCTCCCCTGACTTTCTTCACATATTTCTCCCCGGGAAATTCCATCCATAGTTCCTTCATTTTTTCAACCACCTCATATTCCATATGAGGACTTATTATGTTGATTTCATCTGGTCAATATGTGAATCATGTATTCATGCATCCTTCCAAATGAGGAGATCTCTTTCTCTTGATCATGCTCATGGGGTAGAAAATTTATCCATGATATATGCAACTATATGCCATGACTAAGTTTTATTAAATACATGCATACATACCTTATTTCTTCTTTCTGGTCAACTAGACTTCCTTCGACAACTTCCTAGATTGAAAGTTCTTCAATCATCTTGACCGAATTCACTTCTTTGTCATCATACCATCATCCTATACAAGGTGGAATTCTTGGAGATACACTTGCTTCATGCAATAGGTGAATATTCCAATGAAGGTTCCAATGGAGGATCTTGATCATACTCATCCTGCAAATGATCCTTTTGAATGAAGTATGATGAGATCTATACTAGATGGCTTTCTTCTATCCATTAGTACTACTTATGCTTCTAATGAGGTTACTAAGAGCTACTTCCTTCTATTGATGATTTCCATAAACTTCTACTTCAACTATCTTTCAAGCTTATTATGATGATTTCACGAGCTCTTACTTCAATCATATAATTTTTTATGTCATCCCCTAAAATGATGCATTGTATCATGCTTTACATTGCTTTCTTATCTGACAGCAATTCTTTAACCATGGTAGAGATCTTCCACCTTTTACTCCTTCCAGGTATCCATACATCATGAATAGGGTCCAAGGGTCAATATAGTTCCCTCCTTCCATATTTCTTCTTAAAACAAAGGCTCAACACGTCCATATTTACTTCTTGTACTTGCAATATATATTGACAAGCACCCCAAGCAAAGTATACAATTCTAAAACATGATGTCAAGTTATCTTTCTAGGATTTTATGCAATCAAGAGGTCATCCTACATTTTCTGACGTTCAAACCCTAAATCATATTATTTTCTATTCATGTCATTCTAGGGTTTATCCCATGTCCTAGAATCCTAACAAAACCCTACAAATCATAGGGAACATGTACCTTAAGAATAGGGTTTCTCATTACTAGGTTTTTTATGAGCCATAATTTTAACCCTACAACATCTAATGATGGACCCTTGATAAATAAAAATAAAATATCATACATACCTCATGGATACATGTTGAAAGTTGATGACTAATAATTTTCCTACAATCCCAACCTGGTTTTATTTCAGCTTATCACTCCCATTCAGTTAAATGCACTTTCTCATAAACATACATTCAACATATAGAATTCTGGAAATGCAATTTTCATATTAAAACACATGGGATTGTCAACACATGATGAAAATAAATATGGACATAAACAGACCAACAACACACATATAAATATACACAATTTTTTTGTCAACTTAGAACTAGGCAAAACCCCTTCAATCTTCTGCGGGGAAAACCTGTTAGAGAGCTCTTCAAATTTATTTATCTTTCAAGTTCAGGAAAAATACATTTGCAAACAAAACAAAACAACAAATATAATTTATCTCTTCAGACCAAAAATCCCTAAAAATCGTGTCCACTTTGTCTTGATTTCCATGCCCACTTGAAGCTGAAAATATGGCATGTACGGATACGGACTATATTGTACAGATTTTTGTATACGGATTTTTCAAAAAAAAAACTCAAAAACTTCTCTCGAACGGCGTGCAGCTCACAACATTAAATGTTGTTCATATGGTACCTTCTGTTGTCTTCTATGCCTTGATTTCCATGCCAGCTTTCCCCAAAAATCACTCCTTCATCTTGTTGCAACAAATTTCTCCTTCAGAACTTTTCTCCAGCTCTCAGCCTCCTTTATCCAATCTGCTCTCATGAAGAATGAATGCAACCTCTCTTTTCTTTTCCCCCTTTTGTTTCCCTAAATGACTTTTGGATAACCCTAAGATATAATGGCTCAAATTCATTTAGATCAAAGGATGAGAATAAATGTGCATTTAATTCTCACTTTCTATTTTTTAACTCACCCATTAAATAAAGTACCCACATTGTACTTTATGTCTAAAGTCACTTTTCACTTTATAATTTAACATTGACTTTACCACTTATAAATTCACTTTCACTTTATAAAGTCACATTTAGGAAAAGAATTATTTTTGGACATTTTTCCCTAGGTAGAGACTAACCCATGGGAAACCACTTATCCAAGGTACATTAAAAATCAACACTCCCTCTTACTGAGGAAAGTGTTTCTCACCACACTATCTTGTCCCTGAAATGGACATGCTTTCTTCTTGGCAAGGACTTCGTGAGAACATCGACCACCTACTCATCTATCGATATATACTCTAGCTTCATTGCCCCCTTCTGAACATAGTCCCAGATGAAATGATATCTGATGTCAAATTTTTTTTAACTTGTCATGAAACACTGGACTCTTCGTGAGTTTAATGCAACTTTGATTATCACAGTCAATAATTATCGATCTCAACTCTTGATTAAATAGGCCATACAACAACTTGCGAAGCCAAATGGTGTCACAACTAGCTTGGCTAGCAACCATATACTCAGCCTCAGAAGAGCTCAAAGCAACTGACTATTGATTTCGAATGAACCATGACACAATTGTCGAACCTGATCCAAAGCAACACCCTGAAGTGTTTTTCTTGTCAGAAGCACACCCTGCCCAATTTGAATATGTGTAACCTGCGAACATCACTCCATCTCCCCACTTATATTCCAAATCATAATCAACAGTCCCTGCACGTAGCAAAGAATGTGATTTGTAGCTACCCAGTGCACTCTCCTGGGCTCAACCATGAACTGGCTAAGTGTGTTCACCACAAAGCATATATCTAGCCTAGTGTTGACCAGATACATCAAGGACCCAATAAGCTACCTATACAATGTGGGATCCACCAAACTAGAATCTGAAGCATGAAGCTTATTCCAGTTGGTGATCATAGGTGTAGACATGGGTCTACAGTCTGCCATGTGAAATCTTCTCAACACATCCATAACAAACTGCCCCTGCCCCATAAAGATATGCCCCTCCTCCTGCCACACCTCAAGCCCCAAAACGTAATGCATCAACCCAATTTCCTTCATCTAAAACTCCATGGAAATATCCTCCTTGCAACCACTAATCAGTCTCTCTGCCCCTGCAATGAACAAGTCATCAACATACAACACAAGAATGAGCAAATCATCCCCTACAACAATGTAGTATAGGTTCAGATTTGCATCACTCTTCGTGAAACCCATCTACTACAAGTAAGTATCAATCCTCGAATAAGAATCTCTCGGAGCTTGCCTAAGTCCGTAGAGTGCTTGCCTCAATCGGAATACATTGGTCTCCCGCCCAAGTACCTCAAAGCCATGTGGTTGCTCAACATACACCTCCTCCTTTATAATGAAGCGAACAAAGTTTCTTCTATAAATTAATTACTCCAAAAGACTTGGAATATCAAGATATCCATTAAGGATATAAATATCTTATTAAATATGAATAAGAATGAATGAATAATGAATTACAAATGAGAATGAGAGGCTTGCTTATATACCAAGCAAGTGTCTCTTTATGAAGAGTCATGTCCTATTAGACATGCCTCTTCAACCTAATTACTAGCTTAACTAACTATTATTTATGATATTTATCTTTTACATTATATTTATATTATTTATATATTTTATTTGTTACGTTTCCTCCTTCCTCAAAAAGCTTTGTCCTCAAATCTTGTCGATGACAAAAGGCTTGATCTCTTTTTTAGCTTCGCACGTCTTTCTGTCTTAGGATAGTCATCCTCATCGATACAAGTCGGTATGATCTTCTAAGTGACAAACAAAATTGTCGCACTGAGAAGGGATCAGACCATCCCAAATTATTCTTCTGTATAGCATTCTGATCACTAAAATTTTGTAACAACTTGTCAGCATAAGATGGAATTGATGTTACGTCATTATTCTCTGAAACATTAATTTGTTGTCTACAGTTTGAATGGTCCTGATACACAGCTTGGTTGATTTGTCTATTCTCATGATTCGGATGTCGATATAAAGTTTTTAGATTTTCTTCTAGCGAAGATGTTGTTGAATTGGTTATGGAACATTCACTTGGGATGTCCATTGTCTGAACTGCAACATCTACGTGTGTCGTTTCTTCAACTGACTTGTCTTCTTGAGCTATCATATTCACGGGATCAGTATTCGTTCCCTTATTCTCAACTTGAACGGTTGCGACTGGAGATTCTGATACTTCTACTTGAGTGATTTGTTCCAACTTACCTTTTCATGCTTTCTTATCCTCCTTAAGTTTCTTAGTTTGATTGAGCAAACTTTGATTATGATTTCTCAGACGTAAAAGTTCTTTGGTTTTTGATTCGCCAACCTTATTTTTAGTGTTTTGAATTTTAAGTTTTTCATCTTTTAGATCTCTAATTTGTTCTAATAAATTTTTATTAAGGTTCTTTAAACGTAAATTTTGCTCTTCTTGTTCTGATAAACTCTACTTGAGTTCTTTCTTTGAGACTTTAGTCTTCTTCACTTGTGCCAGTAATTTTTTGACATGGTCCTTAAGATGAGAAATTTCTTCATCCTTTTCCATTATTTCTTTGTAATGTATATCCACAAGATTTTTATGTTCGCATTCTAACACTTCCTTACTTTGTTGAATTTTGGCTATTTTGTCATTCTCTTGATCTTTTAGCTTCACTTTCTTGGTACACTGGATAACATCATTATGTGGAAGTGATGATGGATGTAGAGAATCGAAGAAGGAATCCATTCTTTGTCTCTTCTCAATCTGCTCAAATATTGTAATTAATTTTTCTATATCTCTTGTGATTGATTGTGTTTGTTCCTTACTCATGGATTCCATATTTTTTCTTTTTCTTCACTTATTTTATCTTCCCTTCTTTTTTCAACAAATTTATTTATTTATTTTTTAATTTTTATATGAATATATATCTCTCCTTTTTTTTCCTCTTTTTATAATAATTTCTCTTTTTTTTTGGTATATATTCTTTTAAGCTATAAAGTAATATTTCCACTTCTCTCTTATAAAATCTAATATATATATTCAAATATTCTCTTCTTCTTCTTTCTTTTCTTGTTTCACTCTTTTAATAAAAATTTTATATAGTAATAATTTTTTTTAATATATATAATTATAAATTATATATATTATATAATTTAATTTTTATATATTATTAAATTAATAATTATATATTTTTTAAGACCCACTTTTCCTTTTATATGTAACTATATAAGGCTTATATAGTATCCCTTTTTATAATTATAATAATATTTTTTTTTCTCAGAAAAAATGGATGAGACATGACCCTTGGTACGGTCACAATCTTTAGATTTGAATGATTAAAATTATTTAGATCACACATTTTTTCTCCAATGTTATCAAAATATCTTTTACTTTTAAAATACCATGGGCAATTACCATGGGTTGTTTCTAAAACCTCTGTTAATGTTCTCCACGTAAAATGTAAAACTTACCACTAGTTTCTAAAACCACGGGCAGTTAACATTGGTTTCTAAAATACCATGAGCAATTACCATGGGCTGTTTCTAAAACCTCAGTTAATGTTCTCCACATAAAATTTAAAACTTACCATTGGTTTCTAAAACCACAGGCTTCTCCACGTAAAAAGTTTTAAATATACTTGAAAAGATTCTCGCTTATCTTTATTATGCACTTTTTATCAATAATGTAAAACTTTTTTTGTATATATATATATATATATATTCACTTTTTTTTGTTTGTTCAGAATATATTATTTCCTTTCCTCTTTTTTCTTATATACCCTTCTTCTTTATTCTTTATTATTATTATTTCTTTCTAAATAGTAGCAAATGGCCAAAGACCTAAAAAATGGAGAATCTCCAAATGTGTGGTGAAACGCTTCAATTATGACAGCAACAAGGTTGATGATAGGTTGATAGCCAAAGGCCTGGTGATCAGCGAAATGTGGCTCTGATACCAAATAAAGTGAACAAAGTTCCTTCTATAAATTAATTACTCCAAAAGACTTGGAATATCAAGATATCCATTAAGGATATAAATATTATATTAAATATGAATAAGAATGAATGGATAATGAATTACAAATGAGAACGAGAGGCGTGCTTATATACCAAGCAAGTGTCTCTTCATGAAGAGTCATGTCCTATTAGACATGCATCTTCAACCTAATTACTAGCTTAACTAACTATTATTTATGATATTTATCTTTTACATTATATTTATATTATTTATATATTTTATTCGTTACATATAACTCCATTCAGAAATGTGGTATTTACATCCATCTAATGGATCTTCCAACCCATTTATACAACAATAGAAATAAGGGACCATATATAAGTGTACGGAGCTACGGGAGTGAAGGTCTTATCATAGTCAACTCCCTCTATCTATGTGTACCCTCTAGCCACATACCTCACCTTGAACTTCTCAATGTTGTCATCTATAGCATGCTTGATCTTATAGAGCCACCTAGAAGTCACAACTGACTTGTCGTTAGGCCTAGGCACCACTTCCCAGAAATTGTTCTAAATGATAGATGCATACTCCTCAACTATAGCCTCTCTCCATACCTCTTGGCTAGCATCCTCCTCATAGATAGTAGGCTTAGAGTCAACAATGATGGTAGCCTTGGCTACATAACTTCAAAACCGCTCAGGTGGCACACTCTCCCTTTTCACCCTCTTCGGAGGACCAACGAACTCTACTTCCTTCAAGGTGTCTTGAAACCACTTGGGCATCCTCTTCTCTGAAGAAGCTTCCCCATAGTGAACCTCATCCTCTGCCCCCTAGTTTGGTGAACCTGAAGGTCTTCCAATTGACCTTGGTGTTCCTGTACCAGCACCTGTCCTCGAAGAACCTGTACTGGCACCTGTGATTGTGTCAGCTAAAGTGCCATGTGAACTTTGTACCAATTAACTCCCTAAAGAAGTGATTGGTGAATTCGCCACTGGTGCCTTAGATGTCACTGACACTGAAGTACCTCATGTACCAGATGATCTAGAACCTTGAGTTCCTGCTCCCTATACCTGACCTCCCTGCTGAGGAGAAGTCTATGAATCTCTCTCATCACACTCCCGTGATCCCTGATAGGCCCTCTCCTCCTCACACTTCACATCCCTCCTAATCACCACTCTCCGTTTAGAAGGAATGAAGATCTGATAGGCCTTCGAAGTCTTGGTGTAACCCATAAATATAACCTTCTCTGCCACGGGTTCTAGCTTCATCCTCTACTCCTTAGGGATATAATAATATATGAGACATCCAAGGATACAAAGATTTCCCACATGAGGCTTCTCTCCAGTGAAAGCCTCTTTCGAAGTCATATTCCCCAATACTCTGTGAGGACTCATGTTCTGAAGATAAACAGTAGTATTGCAGGCCTCAACCCATAAAAGCAAAGGCAACCCTTGATCATGAATCATCGCTCTAATAGCCTCAACAATAGCTTTGTTCTTCCTTTCAGACACCCCATTCTATTGGGGGTTGTAAGGAACCATGAACTCTCTCCTAATGCCCTCTTGTGCACGAAATTCAGAAAACCCACCATTGGTGTACTCACCACCATTGTCTGACCTCAAGACCTGAATCTGCCTACCTGTCTACTTTTCCACAAGAGCTTTGAACTCTTTAAATCAACTGAAGACCTCACCCTTGGTCTTCAGGAAATATATCCAAGTCCTCCTAGGGTATTCATCAATCAATATAACATAATACTCATAACCACCCAAAGACACATGAGTTATACGACCACTGACATCATAATGAATCAAGTATAATATACATGTAGATCTATTGTCGCTCACTGGGAATGGTAACATGGTGTACTTTCCCAAAAAACACCCTTTGCAGACCTCATAAAGCTTGACACTGAAATCAGGAACTCTAGTAGTGATCTCCCTCAATACTCTCAAAGCTCCATGATGCATATGCACCATCCTCCAATGCCATAACTTGCATAAGTCTCTACTAATGGTGGTTCTAGTGCGAGTGCTACTAGATGTGCTACTCACCAATGCTCTTGCCGACTGAAAATTGAACCAGTACAGTTTCCCAGATCGGTCTCCAATCACTTTAGCCTAAGTGATGGAAGCTCCCTTGGGATGCATCAATACTTGCCCTCCTGAGAAAGTGATGTCAAACCCCTTATCCTCCATAGAAGACACTGAAATCAAGCTCTTCTTCATCCCCGGAACATGCAAAACATCTAGGACCTTCAAAGGAGGAAAATACTTCCTCTCAAAGGTCACAGTCCCCACACCAACAGCTCTCATAGTGTGGTCATCTCCTAGTACAACCTCAATATCAAGTGCCCTCTTTGCAAGCTCTGAAAAGAACTCTCGTGCACCTGTCATATGGTGCGAAGCCTCGTTGTCTATGTGCCACACATCGGATGATGTACTCCTACTAGATGTAGAAGTAATAAATGCAAATTCCTTGTCAAAATGTGAAGCAAACTGCTCCACCTCTGCTGAAGTTGTAGTACCCTTCTTCCCCTTGTTCTTCCTCTCAGGACATGTAGCAGCATAGTGTCCCATCTTCTGCATTGCCCAACATTTGACTTTGGACATATATGTATCTGTCTTATTCTTCTTCTCCTTTCCCTTAGCCCCATCTGATGAGGCCTCTTTCTTGGCCTTCCCTTTGTTCTTCCCCTTGGTTGTCAAGGTTACATCCTCCTCATCTATTGTCTTCACCCCACCAATCCCAATATTCTGTATCTCATGCTACACACAATCATCCCAGAACCTGTCCCAATTGGGAAGATTCTCCCTAGAGGTAACAACGTCTCCAAAGACTTCCCAAGACTTAGGAAGTCTCGCTACAACTATCCTGATTAACTCTGTGGGTGAAACTTCCTCACCAATAGCAGTCAAATCATCACATACCTGTTTGACCCTACCAAGATAATGAACTACACTTTCAGCCTTTGCCATCCTGATGTTTTTCAATTGTTCTTTGAGTACCATCTTCCTATTCTCATTGGTGCTCTAATAGAGAGTGGTTAGAGTTGTCCACATTTGATATGCATATGTGTTTCCTCTGACCTGAGGAACCACGTGATCCTTCAGACTGTCCATCAAAATATTTTTTTCCTTTGAATTATTTTTTGTGAATTCAACAAGTTCATCTGCAGCAGTAGGAGGTACAACCACTTGCCACATTATGTCCCAAAGTGTTTCCTCCTCAAACATTGTCTAAATTTTGTCCTTCCATAGTTGCATATCCCATCAAGTTTGTCCTCTATCCTTAAGAACATGGTCATGGCTGCTGTCCAAAAATTACAAAACCAAGAAAATGGAGAAATTAACTTTCCAGCACACCTTATTGTCCCAAAAGTTCAGTCTGTGTGAAATTTCACCTTGTTGTCCCAAAATATCAGTTTGTTGTCCAAAATGAGTTGGTTGTCCAAAATTTTAGTTTTTTCCCAAACCACTGTTTGTTGTTCAAACTGCAATTCTCAGCCTGTAGCTCTTATACCATGTTGAAATTTGATGACTAAAGGTTTTCCTATAATCCCAACCTGGTTTTAATTTCACATTATCACTCCCATTCAGCTAAATGCCCTTTCCCATAAACATACATTCAACATATAGAATTCTAGAAATAAAATTTTTAGATTAAAACACATGGGACTGTCAACACATGCTGAAAATAAATATGGACATAAACAGACTAGAAACACGCATAAAAATACACACAGATTTTTGGTCAACTTAGACCCAGGCAAAACCCCTTCAATCTTCTCCGAGGAAAACCTATTAGAGAGCTCTTCAAATTTATTTATCTTTCAAGTTCATGAAAAATACATTTGCAGACAAAACAAAATAGTGAAATACAACTTATCTCTTCAGCCCAAAACTCCTTGAAACTGGTGCCCACTTTGTCTCAATTTCCATGCCCACTTGAAGCTGAAAATATGTACTGTATGAATACAGACTGTACTGATTGTATTGTATGGATTTCCATATTGATGTATGGCCTGTATGAATTTTTCAAAAACAAAATCTCAAAAGTTTCTCTCAAATGACGTGCAGCTCACAACATTAAATTTTTTTTGTACTATACCTTATGTTGTCTTCTATGCCTTGATTTGCGTGCCTAGCTTTGCCCAAAAATCACTCCTTCAGCTTGTTGTAACAAATTTATCATTCAGAACATTTCTCTAGCTCTCAACCTCCTTTCTCAAATATGCTCTCATGAAGAATGAATGCAGTCTCTCTTTTCTTTTCCCCCTTTTCTTTCCCTAAATGACTTTTGGACAACCCTAATATTTAATGGCTCAAATTCATTTAGATCAAGGATGAGAATAAATGTGCATTTAATTCTCACTTTCTATTGTTTAACTCACCCATTAAATAAAGTACCCACATTGTACTTTATGTCTAAAGTCACTTTTCACTTTATTATTTAACAATGAGTTTACCACTTATGAAGTCACTTTTACTTTATAAAGTTACACTTAGGAAAACAATTATTTTTGGACACTTTTCCCTAGGTAGAGGCTAACCCATGGAAAACCACTTCTCCAAGGTACATTAAAAATCAACAATACCTACATGTAGTGCTCATAATTTCAGGATGCCATGGTACTATTGTCTTTACTGAGCTTTCTGCTCTCTTCAATAATTATTTAAACAGGGAAATTATTGTCCTTCTTGTTGGGATTTACGAGTTCCTTTCTAGCTCCTTTCTTCTACCTTGGTGGCTACAAGATTTCTTTGCAACAAAACTTCATATTGGAGACTCTTTTTGTTGCACTTCTTTTATGCCTTAAGTCTCTTGATTCAACTATTTATCAAAATGTATAGATGATTGTAGAGGCAATTCCACTGGAAGGCCGACCTTCTTGAATACCTGAATGTGGACATGTAAATATATATGATTAATGCTTGTGATTTTGTGTCATGGGATTTTGATTCACCACAAATTCGGGTATTGCAATCAGAGATAGGTGATATGAAGTTCTTTCCCTTTTTGAGAAGATTGATCCTCCTTGAGGATGTCTTGAAGACAGTCTTCTTTTTTAGAATCAAAGGTTAGGTTTCCTACTAAACAATTCAGATTTCTCTTAAATATTTGAAATGATGATGAATTATCACTCTGTCATGCACTCAATTCGGAAGTCTCCTTATTTGGTGAAGAGTTGATATTGAAGCTAGAACTTTTCTTAACTTGAAATTGGTTTGGTTCCTTTTAATTACTTGAGAGAGATATACATTTCACTGTAATTTCTTTGTTATTTTAGATCATACCTTGAGAATATTTGTGCCCAAGATTTTATCAAGCCATCTTCTTGAGGTTGATCCTTGAGTATTCCTTCTTGAAGATATGATCCTCTTTGAACATTGACCTTCAGTATTCTTTTTGAAACCTGATTTGATGCCTTTGTTGGAAATACTGAAAGGGGGCGTGATTCAGTATTTCTTTTCAATTGTTATTTTTACCAATTAGATCACTTATATTTAGAACACAAAATGAACAATGATAGAATAAATACTTTTATTAATTTCTTCTTTCTATAAATCAAGTACAAAATATGTAGGGCTCCAACCCTAGATGAAGACACCAATCTTCAATCTCCCAGGCTCGAACCTATAATATGCCAAGCACTGACTTGGACTTCCCAAGGCACCAACCTTATCTCTACGAGGCTCCAACCTCTTCGGCTCCAACCCTTAGCTTTATTTCGTTAAGATATATTTGGTTATACTTCACGGCTCCCAATGTCTTCTTCAACAAGCCCTGTCAATCTTCAGCTATGCCTTCACTTAGTCTCCACGTCACATCATCAATGACAACCTTGTTCTTCACATGAAGGTGTCACCATTGCTCTGCATGTTACCCATACAAAACTTCTTCAAGGTCACCTCATGATGGCTTCAATGCATCATGGTCTTCAATGATCTCCATAAATCTTCAATATGTTGCTTCACAAAATTCTCCAACTCTGCCCTATTTTGTTCTCAAGAGAAGAATTCAATAATCTCTATTTGTCCAATCCCAATAAATCAACCCTTTGATCATGACAACTATGACCATGGAGACTACAACATCTTCGATCATGACAACTACGAAAGCTTCGACCACAGAAACTTAGGCAACTTCGACCATGGTAACTTCAACCACGACAACTATGGTAGCTTCAATTGCGACAGCTTTGACCATGGCAACTACGGAAGCTTTGACCACGATAACTATGGCAGCTTCAACCACGACAACTACGGCAACTTCTCTTCTCCTAGCTCGAACCTGTGGGAGACTATTTAACCCAAGAACAATTCCACAAACTTGTCTTCCTTGATTTTCTAGGTTGTGGCGTCTTCTCTACCTCTTGTTTTGTCTCCACCGAAAAATATGAGCTTGAATGGAAGAATTTAGGTTTATATTTATAGTGATTCCATTTATAACTTAAGGGACACATCTATTTGAAGTGAGGTTGACTTGTATGACTGAGTGTAGGTTGGCTCACTGCTAGGAATAATTTACTTAACTTAAAAATTCAATATCTCACAAACTTTTGGGGTTTCGGGGCAAATAAAGGCTTGTTAGAAAGAGGAAAAAATCCTCTTTAAGATGGTCTAGGATCCATTTTGAAAGGATGCCTCCAAGGTTTCCAGCATATTTTTTTCTTTGTGTCTGTCCTTAAATTTTATGCATAAAAAGTTTGGGACAACATGAGAAATGTTTGGGACAACATGTCTTCTTTATTCTTTGGCTTCTTCATTGTTATCAATGTCATCATTAGGGGTTTCGGGGAAAATAAAGGCTTGTTAGAAAGAGGAAAAAATCCTCTTTAAGATGGTCTAGGATCCATTTTGAAAGGATGCCTCCAAGATTTCCAGCATATTTTTTCTTTGTGTCTGTCCTTAAATTTTATGCATAAAAAGTTTGGGACAGCATGAGAAATGTTTGGGACAACATGTCTTCTTTATTCTTTGGCTTCTTCATTGTTATCAATGTCATCATAGAGTTAGTATGTAGGGGTGCATCATCCATGTAGCATGATGCCCCAACAATGTCATCATCTAGCCTTCCAACCTTCATCAAGTGCCATCATCAATTGTGGTCATTAATTTAGTGTATGACTCCATATTTCATCAAGGGCTTTTAAATACTTTGCACTTGGCACTTCTTAAGACTTCTTCATTAGTGACTTGACATATTAATTGATGACATTCTTATCAAACAAGAGTTATGACATCATCATCTGGAACCAGACATCTATTGTCCTCAACCTTATCATCTCATTCTAGGGTTTCATGATATTCATTGGGCATCTCAAGAATATTTTGATCTCGTCCAATGCCATATTGACATTAGCAACAACATTGATTAAGAGCCTTAAAGTTTTTCGATGATCCTTTTCATGGTCTTCTATAAGTTGCATTTTCCTTGGCTTGACATCTTAGCTCTAGATGATATTCTAGTGCTTTGATCCTTGAGTGTCCTTCTTTGAGCTGCCCTTCCTTGATTTTTTGTCTTAGCTCTAATACCATGTTGAGAAATCTATGGCAACAAGTGTAGGTGTTTTCTCTTCTTGATAATTGTTTGTGATGTATTTTTACTTCTTTAGATTAGATTCTTCTTTCACTTGTTTCTTATTAGAGTTCTCATTCATCAAATAGCTACCAAACCATAAATAATCATAAGACAAAGGACACAATATGTAGACGATCATCTAGGGCCAAAACCTCTCCAATCTCAGAGGAAAACCCATAAGAAATCTTCTTCTTATAGAATCTTCAATTGACGAATTCCAAGACCTAGACGCTTGACCATATGACCCCTCCAAGAACAAGTCACAATTCTTCTTGTCTTCTAGCAAATTCAACCCAAGTATTTTTTCTTTAAATTTGTCTTCTCATCATAAACTCGGACATGCACCTTGACTGTGATTCTCGACTCTTCGTGTAGTAACCGTAGCTTGCACGTGTGGAAAAATCATGGTGAAGACAACTCCTCTTCTCCTTCGCTTCAGCAACAGTTCCTTCTTCAATGACTCCAATTTCATATAAGTGCTTCTTCCATCCTTCGTTTGGTTCCTTAACTGACTATAGTTATAATTTTCTGTAGGTGATGAAATTCCCTAACTATAGCCCACACGTGTGAGAGATTACCTAAGAACAAACTTCAAAAAATACTCATTTTTCCTCGACTTGTCTTCTCTTTTCTTTGTTACATTCTGCACTTTAGATTGAGCTTCTTGTGATGTGATCAATGCCCTTTCTAATGAGGTTGAATGCCTTTATATATAGGCTTCCTTGGAAGTCCTAATAGGTTGACATCGTCTTCTAGAGAGGTCGACTTGCTCCTTTATAGGCCGACTAGATAATTTTCACTTGACAAGGGTTTGGAGGGTCATTCTAACACTATTATGACTCAAATATTTTTTCTTTACAATATGTAACATGCCCAAGAAGGGTCATTCATACATGACAAAGACTCCCTAGACTTGTAGACTCAATGACAAGCCCTAGAAGCTCTCAATGGGAGCTTAATCTAAAAATAAATTTTCGTTGAGCATGAAACCCATGCCTCAAGATCAGTAACAATAAATTTATCTTTCTCATTACATTAAATGCATGCAATCATGATTACACATGTCATTATGAAGACCGAACTGAGTTACATATTTCAACAATTAATGGGCAACTTTGTGTCAAGTATCTATGGGAAGAAGGAAACCACTCCATTCAGTGATTTGTGGTCATTATTCAAAATTGAAGAATCTAGATTAAAAGCGGAGAACGATGTTGAATCAACTAAACCAACACAAGCATATGTAGCATTGACAAGGAAGAAAGGAAAATTTGGGAAATTTGAGCCTCGAAAAACTTTTCACAAGAAAATTGATATATCAAACGTCCACTGTTATGAGTGTAATGAATATCGACATTTCAAAAGAAATTGTTCTAAATTCAAGAAGGACAACAAGAAGAGAAAAGAGAGAAATGAAGCCCATATCACTGAATAAGTAAAAGAACCCAAAAAGAAGAAATCAAAGGAGGAAGTGAAATATCTTTATTATGATTGAGATAACCTCCTTCACTTAGTTCATTTCAGCATATAGAAGTTAGCAGTCATGATGGAAGGCATCACAAGTATGATAGGATGCAGGACATCATCATAGAGGCATGAAAGGATAGTTGAAGTAGAAGTTGATATGGTTCAGTCATCATGATAGAAAGGAAGTAGCTCATGGCCTCTTCATTAGAAACATATAAGGACAACCGAAGTAGCAGTATCTATATGGTTGAAGTAATCTAGCAAAATAGAAAATAAAGAGATCATCATATATCATCATTGTTAGGAAGAAGCATTTGCAAAATGAAGATCATCAAGATCCTCCATTGGAATCTTCATTAGAAGGTTCACCTTTACATAGAAGAAGCAAGTGTCTCATTGATAGTCTACATTCCACCTTTAGTGGCATCCATTGTTTAGAAGGATGATGGTATGGTGACAAAGGGGTGCAGCATGTCAAGTTGATTGAAGTACTTTCATCTTCAAGCAAGGAAAGGAAGTTTCTAGACGGAAGTCTAGATGACCAAAAGGAAGGAAGAGGTATGTATATATTTAGTAATAGATAGATAAAGCCATGTCATCATATGGTTGCAGATAGTATGGGTTAAAATGCTTTATCTCATGAGCATGATGAAAGAAGAAGAAATGTTTTCATTAGAATGATGCATGAAGGCATGTAGACAATATGCCTTGAACTCTTCTACATATTGACAAGATGAAATCAAGATAATATGACCTCATGGAATATATGAGGTAGTTAGCAACTATGGTTCCTATGATGAAAGGAATTGTGTACAAACGATCCTAAGGAAGTTATATGTTAAGAAAGGTGAAAGAAGAGTTCGTGAGAAATATAAAATGTGTGATCAACATATGATATCAAGAACGACTAAGATGGTCCAAAAAGGCATATCGATCATGATCAAGAGTAATGGGTAAAAGGAGGAGTGAAGCGCGTGATTAGATATGACATCTCCATGGAGAAGGTATGAAGACTCAGATATGTATGTTGGAGGAGGAGAACCTTGGTAATGTATATCTTGGAGATGGATTCAAATAGTATGCAAAAAGATGTTGATGCAGAAAACAAATGTCATGACGAATGGCCATCATAAAAAGGTAACTTTGATTTGATGTTCATTTTGATTTTTGAAATCATCTGGTTGGGTTGAAACAAGCATTAGGGGAATTTTGAGGTCTAAAATAGGCCTCTAAGAAAAATGTACAATCAAAATAAACTTTATAAGAACCAATAAGATTCAAGATGATAATGTCAACCATGGGGCATGATTCACCATTTTTGAAGTAAAAAAATAAAAAGATTAAAAAACAATAAAATAATAAAACTACTTTTTCAACTCATATTTTAACCTTATCTCCCTGAAGTTCTACTCAAATTTTGAGTGGGGGTACTCGTTGGATGCAAAATTTAATTCCTTATCCTAGGAGTACCCATGTTGCATACTTCTAATGGACCTCGTTACACGAAAAAATATAAATACATGAACAAACGTGATTGCAATCTCGTTTTTCATGTATTTCTCATTTTTCATGTAGTAGGGTCCATTGAAAGTATGCAACATGGGTACTCCTTGGATGATGAATCAAATTTTGCATCCAACGAGTTTTGTCACTCGAAATTTGAGTAAACACATAGGGAGATAAGTTGAAAGATGAGTTGAAAAAATATTTTTTTCTTTTTTCCCTCTAAAATTTAATGATGTAATCTAATCTTATTTTATTATTTCCACTATTCTTTTATAATTTCCTTAGGAGGCCCATTTTAGACCTAAAAATTTCCCTAATGGCTACTAGAAAAAGGATGTAGAAGTCACCTACAACTAGTATTCAAGAGATTAGACGGAAGACCCTGAAAGAAATATGACTTGGAAGAGGTAGTTGTATGAAGTGTAGATAAATGTGGATCGAAAGATCACTCCCCAATGAAGAAAAGGATGACATGACTATTGGTTCAGCACTATGTTTTGATGAAGGGAAGTAATGAAGATGGTCAATGCCCCACAGGAAGAAGGCTCCATGAGGGGGAATTTTGAGTTCATGACATGGTGCCAAAAGGATCCCTACAAGTAGCTGATAGTACCATGATCTCCACTGAAGAGAGTTGTTGTTGGTAAAAAGTCCCTTGCGAAGAGAAAGCTTGGGTATATTCATTTTATAGGAAAGAGTTGATCGATTATATATATATATATATATATATATATATATATATATATATATATAGTTGAGAAGGAGTGATAGATGCATCATTCTTGTCTTCATGCCATGAAGAAAAAATGGAGGATTGGATAAAAATCTAAGATTGATTCTCATACTCTTTGAGAATGAGGTAGGGCATCCAATAGGTAAGAGTAGTCGAAGAGGAAATTCCATGAGATTGTGTTAATCCAAGATGGGAATGGTCCTAGAAAGACATACCTTGTGAACCTCTAGATGGGGTATGTGCCTTGAGAGACAATCGTGAATGTGTTTATAAATAATTGTCTCCCCAGCATTGTGCATTATTCTTGTGAAGAGATAGAGTTGCTAGTCAAGGCTTTGTTATATCACAATTTTGGTTGATATGATGAGATGCACTAATATAAGCTGAATAAATAGCTTATGAGTTGGCTTACCAATCTGACTCTTCTTATGAGAATTCTTCAGTATGAGAATGTCCAAGTACCTTGTATAGATTATGAATACCTCCCTAGTTAAGAGGGAGTGTTGAAATATGTAACTAGGTTTGGTCTTCATAATGTCTAATATAATCATGATTTTATGTATTTCATGTAAAGAATAAAATAAATTTATTATTATTATTTTGGAACATGGGTTTTGTTATCACATTTATTTAAGTTTGAAGTTTTTAATGCTAACAATTACAATGTCAACGAAATATTTGTAATAAACAAGAAACAACGTTGATAATGGGACTATCAACACCTTTGTGAGTTTAGTAAAAGTTTTACAGAAAATACGTTGACAATGGGAGTATCAGCGTTATCAGGTATTTGTTGGTAACTGGAGTATCAACGCCAAACTTTAAAATTTCAATTTCAATTTTTGAAATGAACTGACATGTTCCACGTCAGTGATGAAATAATGGTTACCCAGTCATGCCGTGATAAATCCAAAGGTGAAAGGTACGTGTTGAAAGAGTGTTTTCTGCTACCAAAGAGGTATACAATTGTTTTGTAATCATTGAAAGTTCAAACATGTGTTACCCATCAATCAGTGCCCTAAATATCATTATTTTCCCTTATAGTAATTCCCTGCTTCAATTGTGAGTTTTTGTTAATTTTAATCACTAGACAGTCGTTCGGTTGCAAATACTTGGTGGAGATCCAGGATCGAATACTGGTCTTTTCTTCTGTGTGATCACCATTTTGTGAAGACAATGGGTAAAAGCCAGAGGTTAAACAGAAATGAACCAAAAAGGCCCGACCTTCTTGAAATCTACCCAGAGATACAACAGCATTTTCGACAGGTTGGGTGGGAGGAATTGTTCAAACCTATGTTGCATGAAACTTCAAGAAATTTGACGTTTCGGGTCATTCCCGTACCCAGAACTCTGAAACTTGGCCGAAACTCGACCATCATGTAATCATCTATTGGAGTTAATATAAACTTGTTTTTCCTTCTAAATTGTCATCTATGGGTCTTATTCCCTTTTTTCTTGCAAGATAATGTGTTATTCACTTATATATATATATGACGTTTCCGCTGAGGTTTCGGCCAATGTTTCCATTTTTGGGAGGTGAAATTTCTAAATGTACTCGTTTCTGAAACTCTGAAACGTTTCGGCATTTCGTGCAACTTACATTCAAATGATGCACCGATTTCCATGACGAGGTTGCTCGAGCATTTGCCCAGGGTTTCAACAATCAGCGTGTGGAGGTTGGAGGAATTTCATTCTAGGTGACAGAGGAGCTGATTGTAGAGGTCACATCTCTGCCTACAAATGGAGAAAGAGTCTTTAGGAGCCATGTCTTAGCTGGGATTGATGTCTCGTTCTTCCTAAAGGCCGAGTTCAAAGAAAGGAATGGCAAAGCAGGGGTGCAAAGGCCTTGGTTGGAAGACAAATGGCATGGCCTGTTGTGAATTACCCAATCATAATTCACATGTGAAGGGCGTTTTAACCGGGTAAACTTATATCATTTTCATTTCTTAGCTCATCTAGCAGGACAATCGAGAATGAACGTGTTATTTTTTATTAGAAAGTTTGAAGCATATGGTTGCACGGGTTCAGGCTAGGATAGACCCATCTCCACACTTCATTTATCACAAAGCTTTAATTAAATTATCAATTGAAACTCGGTTTTTTTACAAAGGTTGGAAGAACATGGATCAATTTTCGGTTCTAGGGAGGATTTCAACCCCAGCCCCCTAAGTCTAAATGAGGAAGGAAGAAGAGTAGCAAACAAATCAAAAACCCTTAGGCAAGAACCTCCTCTCAGGGTACCTCCACTATGCAAACCAGAAGCCAAAAGAAGAAAGACAACCCCTTACCTTATGTTCCTAAAATACCCAAGGTCTATTTTAGAAAAAGTGATAGGCTTAGAAAAATACAGTCTACTGAAAATCCTCACTATGAGTTCCCCTCATGCTGAAAATCCTCCTACTATGAGTTCCCCTCATGCTAAAAATCCACCTACTAAAGGTTCCCTTGCAAAAATCCGATTATACCAGAGCAAACAAAAGGAACGAGGGTTGAGTCTAAATCCCATGATGAAGAAGTTTCAACTGAAAAAGAACCAACACTATTTGAGATGTTCAAAGGAGGTAAAAAACCTCACACCAAGCCCTTAAACAAATTTATACTGAATATAAAGTTGAAGCAAAATTGACCTTGCCAAAGAAGTCATAGACATGGATAATGTTCCACTAAAAGACCTAATCATAAACATGGATAAAGCTACAAGTCCAAAGGAGGTAAAGAAAACAAAGGCAACCAAGAAGAAAATATCCATGGAAACTAGACAGAGCAGGACGCAGAGGATGGATAAGGTGGACGTTTTATTGAAAGCAGACAATACCCTCAGCGGAGAAGTTGGTAGCCATCTTTTTGAGTTTTTGATCTTTCACTATTAGAGTGAATTTTTTATCAAGCACTTGTCAACGTTTAAGCATAGAAAAGCGCAGAGAAGCATTGATATTCTCATTGTCAGTGCATTTTGTAGATAAGCACTGTTATTTTTATTGTCAGTGCATTTTGGAAGAACAATCTGAAAGAAAACACTGACACTCAGCGTGTCAGCGAAATCATTAATTCCGACAGCTAAAATATTGACAACGACATTATCAGCGAATTGCATGAGAGATACCCGAGAAGACAAGCGCTACAACATAAGCATCTTTTTGAAGGATGACAAGGCTTGATCTACAACAAAGGAGTGTTAGGTCCATATAATATTAGTGATTACCCCATTACTATTGTAGTTGTATCCCTTATTAATATTGTTGTGCCCCTATTGTCTCCATATTGTTATTATTTTGCCCCATAGAATCCCTCTATTGTTATTTTTGTGCCTTTATATTATTATTGTTAGGTCGGTTGGGTTATATTGTGACTTCTTAGACTCCTATATATAGAAAAGAGGTTTTGTCATTTGAATCATCCAAGAATTGTTCATTTGTGTAATGTAAAGGAGGTTGCCCCCTCGAAGAGGTTGAATTCTAAGGCGTTGATCTATATTTTCTATCTTTTTGTTGGCCGGTTTCATAACATTTGGTATCAAGCTTTGGATTCTAGGGTTTCACTGCTCCAAATAGGTCATCGTGGCATTTTTGCTATAACTTTTTTCCTACGACATTGCAGAAGTGAAAAAAAACCCATTTGAGATGAAATCGCACTGAACCTCGGGCCCGAATTTCAGAGCTTTTCGCGTTATATTTGCGGAGATATGATCTGAGGAAGTTGTTCTTTTTGCAAACTCCTGAATTACATTCCAAACAAGTGACCTGGGGAAATCATCATAACTTTATCTTTGAGCATCGGATTGATATTTCGTAAGAAGGTATAGAAAGAGGACGGATTGTAGTTTCTTGTATATATTTTGGATGCTTCTGAATAAAAGACACTTCAAAGTAAAAATGGATCATGATAGCCTTAAATACTTTTTAGAACAAAGATTATTCTCTGAAGAGCAATAAAAGTGGGTCACAAAGATGTTGGGTTATGACTTTGAAATCATCTACAAAAAAGGGAAGCAAAATGTGATGGCAGATGCACTCTCAAGAAAGGATAAGGATGTGGAAGCATTGTTGTGCGCCATTTCTATTATCCAACCAGATTGGA
>APFE031079012.1:0-16265 GCA_000404065.3 Pinus taeda | reverse complement strand
CCCCTATAATTGTTTTGGGAATTATCTTCTTATTGTTCCTGGGAATAGATATGTCTACATATTTGTCATTTTTGGATAATGTCTCTGTTATTTACTTGGTGAAAAATTCTGCCACATTCTCATGAAGTTTTCCCTTCTGTATCTTTTGCAAAGAGGGGGTTCCTAATTCCAAGAGCACTAAGACCTCCACACCAAGTTGGCCTCATGTAGATCAAGTTGGCCTCAAGGAAGGTGATTCGACCTCATTGGAAGTCTATATATACAAGGAAATTTGACTTCATTTGAGCATCTCACTCTCTCAAGCATAGTTCGATCTTTGGAAGCTAGAAGCTGGAAGATGGGAAGAAGTGTGAAGTTGAAGGAAGGGTCCAAAAGGAGTGCGAGTTTGATCAAGGTGGAAGGGAAGAAGAAAATCTAAATTTTGGTGCCTCTCTCTCCCGTGTGGTTTGGTTTAGGAGATCAAAATCTCCTAGTCAAGGTCGAAGTTGTTGCTGATGTCAGAAGCTGCCAAGTCGAAGTTGTCAGGGTTAAAGTGTTGCTGCTTATAGGTCGAAGGTTGGATCGAAGAAGGATAGGTTGGATTGGTTTGGAGGAGGTCTTTATCTAGATAAAAGAGTCTCAAGGAAAATTATTGAAAGAAGATATTTTGACTGGGTTTTCCCCTAGATAGGGGTTTTCCCCTAGCAGAGTGCCTACATCTTTTGTCTTGTATTTTTGTGATCTTCATGCACACATAATTTGGTAATTGTTTGATGAAAGATAATATAAAAAATAAGTAAAAGAAGGCAACATAATTCACAAGTAATTATCAAGAAAGAGAAATCTAACCCTAATCCTACTAACATTGATTTCTCAACATCCCCCGTCCTGTAATAATGTCCAAAGTGCAGATTGGGTGGGGGGTGGTGTAATATAGTTCATCTTCTTCCTCCTCTTCTAACCACAAGGGTAAGTCATGCTCAATATAAGGCTGAGAAAGAGGATACAATACCAAATGTTTAGACAAATGTCCATTCTTAATGGTTATGTTCCCAACCCTACAACTAATGTAAGAACCAATAATGGGTAACCATAAACTTCCTTTGATGAGAGGAAAGCCATTAAACTTGATTTTGGCTTGAGAACCAGGAAATTAGTAGGATACTCCCAAGAGTCAATGGAGACCATAACATATTCAACAACTCCCTCAGGAACTACTATGGATAAATATGTAAGCTATAACATTGTGGTGGTCTTTCTCAAAGCCCCTTGGAGGTTTAGCTTTAGCATGGTTTCCTTAGTCATGATCACATCCCAAGATAAATTAAGGTGTTAGGGACTATAATTCCATCAATTTTCACATCTACTATAGGGTTTCCAGGGTCTAGATATTTCAGAAAGATGACCCTCCCAAGCATCAAATTAGATAATTGCCCAACAACATTTATGGTGGGAGTGTCTCTCTTTGTTTTTGTAGGCTTTTTGAAATATTTCTCCTTGATGAGATTATTATATATGGGAAAATATTTAATAGTCTGGAGAAGTGGTATTTAAGACACAAGTTCTTCAATTCTCCTAGAAGTTCAACCTCTTTTAAGGTGTGTTAGCTAGGGTCGATCAACCTCTCAGGAAAAGGAGGTGGATTGACTTGAGGAACACTCTCTTCCTTCTCTTCCTCAAACTCTTTAGGGGGAGAAGGTGGGTGGTTATATGGAAGAACTCTCCCAGACCGAAGGTTGATCTCCTGTATTTCCATAGCATAAGCAGGATAAGGCGTCTCTCCATTGTGGACTTGTTGTGCTTGCTTGTTGTTCGGATTGAATTTGGCTGAGCAGGAATTTGAGGTTTCTTAGGTGGGTTAGGATGAGTGAGTTGTGGTTGTGGTTGGGGTGGAGGTAGTAAAGAAAGAGGTTGGTTAACTTGGGGCCTCCACTCTTGTGATGGGTTGCCCCATTGAGAATATTAGGGTGGATATGGCTGAAAAGGATGGTTTACAGGTTGAGGAGGATATGGAGGAGAATAAGGCCAAGAAGGAGGTTTGGACCAGGATGTGCGAGTGGAAGAGTACCAAGGTTACAAGGGTGCATTATGAATTGGATTATAATAAGGTTAGTGCTACCCTTGCATGCCTTGTTGATATGATTGAGGTCCTTGAAGTCTTCTTTGATTGATGAAACAAAGTTGTTGTGAAACCCCTTCTGCTCCTTGATGTACAAATTTTAGTTCTAGCAAAGAAGGGCACTTGTATGCTGTATGATTTTATTCACAGACTAGGCAGACCTTTATGAAATTCAATGGGCACTCATTCCTGGGACGTCTTTTTGTGAATCTAGGGTAGAAATAACTAGTGTATTTTTTGCTTCCTCCTGCTTTCTTTTGATTTGCATGGTATCCATTTGCAGTGTAAATGTACATGGAATTTTACTCTTGAAATCCTCCAACATGTTACCTATATCATTCTTAATGGATGTTGTGGAGGGAGAGGGACTCACCAAGCCTTGACTAGCCTTACCCTTCTTCCTCGAAGCCCTAGAGTGATTCTTTAACATAGTTTTAATGTCAACATAGGATAACTGATAGATATCTCCTCTAGATAGCATGTTGAGGGTTTCCAACATATCTTCCGTGACCCCTCAATGAAGAACTAGTTTGAGTGATTCAAGATCAAGGGTGCATCTGGCCCTCCTATAACCGAATTGAAATATCTCCTCATAGTCTTCTAGGGATTCATCAAGTCCAAGAGTCATCCTAAAGATTTATTCCTTGGTTTCCTTAGACCTACAACAGTCCTTGTACTTGTTATTGAAGGCTTTTTGCATTTGGGCCCATGTAGTGATGCTACTCCCAGGCATACCTATAAACCAACACAAGGCTGCATCTTTGATGGTAAAGGGGAATAATTTCAGCTTCTTCTCATCAGAGACACAGTCATAGGTCCTACAGACAACAACAAATTCAAACATGAAGGTATCATGATCCTTAGAGGTTAAGCCATGGAAGTGTAGAAGGGTAGTAGGGATTATGTTCTTCATTCTAGCCTCTCCATTGGTCTCTCTAATGGGGAAAACCTAATTGCCCCTACTTTCATCCATATTTTGGATAGGTGAAGTGGGTTCTTCTTCTTCCCCAATAGGTTCTTCAAAACTTTATCTAATTGCCTTCGCTTTCTCACTTTTCGCATTTATGCACAAGGATTCAATTCCAAATAAGGCATTGTTGCCTCTGCTTTCTCGCATTTTCCTGTGCATATTCTACAGGTGATGCAGCCTTATGTACTTGCCATTGCAGCTGTATCTTCTTCACTTTCCATGACTCTTTTCATAAAATTAAATGACATGGTCAAATGCTTTCACTATTACTGAAGTTTATATGATAGCGAAAATGACATGGTCAAATGATTTTACTCTTGAAGTTAAATATGATAGCAAAAATGAGATATATGATTAGATTGTGGGTTGCTGTTTTCTCAGGTTTTGTGAATGTGTGGTTAAATTAATTTTAATTTTAATATGTTTCTTGAATTATTTGACATTAGTACTGATGAAATTGCTTGACAAAGTGCCCTTTGATGTTCTGTTTTTTTTTTAAAGATACGATTAAATTAATTTTAATTTTGATAGATTTATAAAATTATTTGCCATGGTACCTGTAAAATGTTCGAAGAGAATTCCTTTTGAGAATTCTTTTTTCGTGGCCTTCATAGCATATTTATGTTGAAATATTTGATGAAATCATTCTCTAGGGTATGTTAAGACGTTTGTAGCATATTTTTGTGCAAGGATTCAATTCTAGATAAGGAATTCTTGTCTCTACCTTCTGTGGCTTTCTCCTTTGCTTTTGCAATGAAAAGTAGGATTAGGCAGCTAGAAAGGGTTTACTTGCAGGGATCAATTTGCATGTGTGATTTCCTTGCCATATTTGGCATGCATGGTTATCTATGTGTGTTCTTGGTTATATTTTTTTCATTGCCATGGATTTTTCCATGTGTGGCGGTGCTCTTTGGCCTTTCCTTAACATTTCTAGTTAGCATAGAGGTGATGGGTTCTCATGTTTTGGTGGAGCTGGGTTGTTGGATGGGTTCGAAGTTGAGCGAGGCGGATCTCGGAAAGGGAAAATGCATGGCATAGTGATCCCTGATCTTGACTATGGATTGCGGTAAATCCACTGGCTTAGTAACCCCTGAACCAGACTGTGGGTTACCATAAATCCAGGTATTGTGTACCTCGTTGGGCCTAGGAATCCTCGACTGGTGAATGGCAAGATATATAATAAATTCTAGAGGTGGGGTCCCTCGATCAGGCCTAGGAATAGTTTTCCGTGAATGGTGAGATATGTGGTAAAGCCTCGAGGGTGTTGTGTCGATCATGGCCTAGTGACCCTTGAATTAGACTATGAGTTGCCGTAAAGCCTAGGGACTAGGAGTAGTAAAATTCCTCATGATATGGGTGGATAAATCTGGTGGCATCCATGCTCATTTGTTTCTTCTTTCGGTTATGAGTCCCACATTCATGCTTGGAATATCGCATGAGAGTGGTTGGCTGAAGAGAGAATTGACTCATCGAATCTATGGTCGGGTGGAACAGGGTAGTCACATACTGGGTAGGTTTTTGCATTCATAAATTAGAGTTTCTTTCCTTGGTATTTTAGGTGTAAATGTACTGGTTCATTTGTGGCATATATGGCTATTGTATGCTCATTATTTCTATTGTTTATATGCTGGTTATGAATATGTTTTATGATAGTGACAATGTATGGTTGTCATCACGTTTTGATTTGTAAATGAATGAGTAATGAAGATATGTCCTAATAGATATGTGATAAAGCACCAATGCTTCTAGATATTGAATTATTATATTAATATTGTCCTTATTGGTTTCTAGACGCTTTTGTTGTAATTGTACCCATTGTCACCTATATATACTAAGGATACCTAGATTTAGAGGCCACATCAACTTGTACACGTGTTATATTGTGAAAGGAGGTTTCCCTTTTAAAGAGGGTTCAAAATCATTATTCTCTTTCATTCTCAACTCATCGAGTTACTTATTTTTCTCTTTTCTTGCTACTAGGGTGTTTCGATGCATAACAATGATTCATCAAACTTGTAAATTTCTACACCATTGGTCAACCCAAAATGTAGCACCGCAAATTCGTAGTATCCAACCAAGTTTTAAATGTTTCCTTTGCAATATTTTCTTCCTTATTTTTCAAGCTAGATATCAAAGACCATTATATATCAATTTTAGAAAATACCGTGACTTATTTCATACAACCAAAATATCATGAATTTGATGTAAGGCATATTGATTTTTAATTCCACTTGCATTTACCTACTTGTAGTCAATGTAATGCCTCCAAGACACATTTCATTCATAAAAAATCACCAGTTCTCCCCAAGTTTATATACTAGGTTAAGTCAACCTTTCAATATATTTTGAAGTTGCATGTGTAAATCCTACAATTCTATTATAATCATACAATATAGAGGCTTGGAAATAGGCTATATTTGTGCTTTAAGTTCAATAGTAAATTATATCTCACATTTTAATGGTAGTCTAGGAAACTCTTCTAGAAATGCATCAAGAAATTCTAACAATATTTGATGATGTTATATATATTTTGAATATTTTTCTAGTTCATAGCAACTACCACATACATAAAACACCCTTGTTCAAGACCCATTTTCAGTTGTAAGGCTGAAAAGAATCTTAGAGTTGCTTATCTCTTGGTTCCTACCAAGATTCTCCTTTCCCCTAAATCATCTACAAATTAAAGTAACTTACCTTTCATATATAGAATTATTTCATGAGCTCCCAACCAATCCGTACCACGAAATATAATATAGGATCCCAAGGTGGTAACATATGATAATATCTAAGTATTGCATGCTCTCAAATCAAGTTCGTAATATTTTAACAAGTGTTATACCTCTTTTTAATAATTAAATTCATCTCAACCAATTTATAATGTATTTTATTGCATCTAAATAACGAATTTGGAGAAATAAAAGTTTTATTGTCTTTTCGATCAATTAATAAAGAAAATTTAATTCCATTTATTTTACCTACAATCTACAAGATTGTATATTGGTGTTCTACTTGATAATTATTCACCATAACATGAATCCTATGTGTCTTATGTTACGTTAATATTGACTCACAAAGTAGTTAAGATAACCTTGTTTTGGTCATTGATGGATTTATCATTGGTGTTTTATGAGCCCATGCCATGGGTGACCCATGGTATTTAATGTAATGAATCCTAATTAAAGGATTGAAGAACTACATAAAATGCCTCAAGTGGCCTAGTGTTTCGTCAACTCAATGGATAAGGTCGATACATACATACATACATACATACATACATACATACATATATATATATATCTGTGTGTGTGTGTGTGTTTAGTTCTAATTTTCCCACTAAAGGGTTTCCGGGGTGAATATCGATTCTTTTCTACATGTGTACCATGAGTTTATTTCATTTCTCTAGTTACACTCCATTTTTAACACGTGATATCATAGCACAATTAGAGAAATAATATAAACACAAATGATTATACACATGGAAAACATGTACATAAGAGTCAATATTTACCTTGGACACACTTTACCAAGAAAGCCAAGACTCGAGATATATATCTTTGTTACCATAATCCAAGCTAGCCAAGCTCCAAGCCACTCGAGGTATTTTACAATGGATTCCTTCAAGCCTTAAAATAAGCTTAATCACATCAAATGTCATGGGAAAATACCATGGGTTTCCCAATACCATGATCCTATAAACCACCAAAAATAATCATGTTAATGACCAAACAAATATATTGCATATCCTAAGAATAAGTTGTGGACCTATGGAATACTAATGTAAGTCGAATGAGTGATCAATTATATAATAGTGCTAAAGGATGCCGAAAGGTATCCTTAGTTGGATCATTGATGAGATCAAGCGAAAATACCAAAAACTCTTGTGTATGAGTTTTATATCGTTTGCATATCAATGATGCATAACAGTTGGAGGAACTAGATAACATAATGGGGGTAATATGAGAACAAATAGGGACACTTTATGTGAGGTGATTTCAATGTGTAGGGAATTTAGCCAAGTGGATGAATGCAAATTAACGTCAGGGTGGTTTAGCTCATCATGAATATGCAGAAGATTAGTTATATCCCTTGAGGTCAACAATTATTGTAGTTTCCTCAGAGTTATTAATTTGATAAGATCTAAGGTCTTAAACCACCCATAGGTGGAGGCATGAAAATATCGTCACTATAGGAGGTGGAATGCTTTAGTAGCATCCATGAATGAAGTTATGTTAAAGCTTGAGAATAAATATCCAATTTAATAGGATCTCCCAAGAACCTTTGATGTCATAGTAGCATGAGTGGCTTTAATGGATTCCACTCAACCATTAAAGAAAGAACAAGAAATGAGAGCTATGGGAAAGGATAATTTACATTGACACACTAGGGGAGAACTCATTATCAAAGAAATTACACCCACAAGTCTCCTAAATCAAATGATCATATATTTTAGCACCAGGATGGAAAAAATTCATTAGGAATGATCGGTTACAAATTAATGGAGTTGGAGCTATTACAATTAGACAAAGGAATGTTTAGATATCACACACTGGCACTTACTTCAGCATGGCATCAAAGATTCAAACCATACATTTCAAGGTTGTCATTGTGATCATAACAAACATCCTTTCCTCCTACAAAAGAAATCATCCCTTAGTGTTAAACCTAATGAACCGATTTCTTACATGAAGTGATGGTTCATGGTTATGTGAACCATGGTAAATGAAACCTAGAAAAACATCACAAGGATTGACATGGAAGATAGTAGAAACACATGGATGTAGATTCGAATATAAAGAAATACTCAAATAAGGAGTGTTTGCTTCAACTTGTTGTATTTGGAGCAGAGAGTGATGTTGGTAAATAATATGGTAGATGTTTCTTGTGGCTCGTGGGTTCTCCCATAAAGAGGGAGTAGACTATGAGGAGAATTTTTCCCCTGTAGCCAAATATTCCTTTATTGAAGAAGTTCTTTCAATAGCTTTTGAGACAAGGTGGAACATCCACCAGATGGATGTGAAGATCACCTTCCTCAATGTCATCATTGAGGAAGAAGTCTATATGGGTTTGAAGTCCATGATAGAGAGACTTATGTATGTAGCTTTAATAAATCGCTATAGGCACTCAAAAAGGTACCCAAGGCATGATATTCAAGGAGCGATAACAATATGCAAAACATAGGTTTCCCCAAGAGTGAGGTGGATCCCAACCTATACTTCTTGTTGATTGGGTCTAAGCCCCACATTTTAGTGTTGCATGTGGATGATCTAATTCGAATAGGTGTAGAGAGATTGATTGCATGTTGTATTTCAGATATAGCATTAGAATTTGAGATGAGGGATATCAGGTCGATGCATCACTTTCTCAGAATTTGCAGCAAACAGGTGAGATCCTCCTTAGGAAGGGGGTGTAAAAACTAAAGAATCGTCTCGAGTGTTAAATTTGCACCCATCTTCGCTCCTATTTCCTTCACATTGGTAGCTTAAAAATAGAGTTCATCTCTTGTGTCTTCAGCCAAAAATCCCTCGTTTCATAGATTTTTGGTGCTTCGTGTGTTCTCTGCATAGTAAGCATGTGAGCCTATCGTCTTGTGTCTATTTTGCGCACTTTGATTGTCCTCCCTCTCCATGAAACTACCAAAATACTCTCTCCCTTTTCACCTCTGACAGTTTTGGTTCACAAACTCCTTTCTTTCTTTGCCACATTCCACAAGAAAATGGGATAGTATGGGAGATCGTCCTCCACTCAGGCTGCCCAGTCTGACTTCAATGTTGTCAGCACAAGGCATTTTATGGTGAGGTGGTTAGTCATGACATAGATGTTGGTATGGTCCTACCCTTGGCATGCCATAGGAGAACCAACCAGCACGCAAGAGGCCCTCAACAGGCACGCAACAATGTATGACATGCCTTCCCTCTAAGAGCTTTGGATATGTTTGCTCCTCCCTTCAACCGGTCATCGCTTTATTTCCACATAGATTTCGTATACATCCATAGTTCAAATAGTCATGCTAAAATACACGGGTTGTCATGAAAAAGTGTTGTTACACTCATAACTGAGACTTCTTCATGACCTCGAAGCTCATATTTTTATAGTTATTCTGAAAGATTCTAATTTCCTTGTGCTCCATAAACCTAATAAATAAGAAATCATTTTGATAGCCTCAATAATAGAAACCTTATTATCCTCTCTATGTATATGCTTTAGTTCCAAAAAACCTAAATCAAAAAATACTCTAACTTCTACACCATGATATCTTAACATTTTCCAAGTTGTGTTAACATTCTTTCTATGATTCACAAAATGATGAAAATACTTAGTGTTTTCATCTTCTTTAGGAATCCACAAGGCTCTACTTTAATTATATGATTATTTTCGTTATTATTCAAAAACTTGATCATCGAAACCAACTACAACTTGACTAAAGAAAGCTTCCAAATTATCTATTAATTCTTGCTCATACCCAATTTTATTTTGATGTGTCTAAATCAAAAAGCATTATTTTGCCCTTTCTATATTGTTGGTGGAATGAATAAATAGTGACTTACAAGTCCAAGTAGTTTTTATGATTATTATTATTAATTTTTTTTTTTGGCTTTTCTGCTAGGGAATTTTAACGGGTCATTTCATTGCAAATTTTAATTGCAAGAAGTTTCTAGTAGGCCAATTATATTTTATGATATCTATATAGTCATTTAGTGGTCATATTGAATTTAAATGGTTTCCCACTATGTGTTCCAATTTTCTATAGCACTCGCTGGGGAACAAATTAACCATGCCACTGAAGTCCACACCCACACAAACTCGCAACCCTTAATAAAAAAATAAAAAAAAGAATAACTTCATTCCTAAAAATTATATTCAACTTTTTTGGCTATTTTGAGTTCACTCAACCTTAAACCTCTCTAGGCAAAGAATGCATTCATTGCCTTTGCATTCAATAGACCAAAATCTTTTGTTCTCTTAAAAAAATGATAATAAATCATGATAGTTAATTTGGGTCTCAGTAGATTTTAAATACTTTTACTACAAAGTTTAGATTACCTACCATTCTAACAGACTAACATTATTTGCATAACACATTTAGTAATAAATGTTTGCTGCTAGGTAAAACTTATTTAATTAAAATAACATGATGTATAATATTTTACCATTTTATTGTGCAACATTAAACACTTAAACCATGCCAACTAAAAAAATTAATAAATATATAACTAAGCTAACTAAAAGAGTAATAAATATTTAATTGTTGGTCTTAAAAACATATTCAAAATGACTTGTAAATATCACTATTATTATAAAAATGTGATTTCAATCAGAATCATGCTCAAGTAGTCATGCCAGTTAAAGTAGCTCAAATAGGCATGCGAGTTAAAGGTATCTGAAAATTTAAATCCATTTCTTTCTATAGGTAATTAACGATGCTCCAAGACTTCTATAAGCAAGCGTAGTCTTTGTAATTGAATTGGACAATCATAATATATTTACTTATACAACGAGATAATAGCTGTTTGATGGTTATTTCTCTTTTATAGAGATTTATAGATATCATTGAAAAAATTTATTAAAACAATATTAAAATTTCTATTAATTAATTTTATAAAAGCATAAGTACGAAAAGGAGTTTCAAAAAATAAAAGCATAAGTACGAAAAGGAGTTTCAAAAAAGTTACATGAACGACTTTCTGGTTTTAAAAAAGTTGTATTAACGTTTAATGGGTCCAAATTAAAAGAAAATTAAAACCTCCATTACCCTTTAATGGGGCAAAATTAAAAGAAAAGCTTTGGATCCTCCATTACATAGCCGTTTGAATGCTTTTCATACCAATATAAATAGTGGCCGCACCTTTTACCATTGTTCTCGATGTAGTGAATGTTTGAGCCCTTGTTTCCTTTTTGAAGATTTATGGTCTTGTGTTTGTTTCGAGCATCAGGGGATCGGCAAATTCTTGCTCACCTGTTGTTCTGGTTTATTGCTCTGCCATTCTGGCTTATTGTTTTCATTTTCTCTGGGTTTATTGCTGGGCGATTTGATTCAGTTATCGTGTATATATTTTTATTTGACTTGGCAAGCTTTTGTCTTTTTTATTTTGTTTGCAGTGTTCTTTATTGGCATGTTGAATCTGTTTATGGAACTTTAAAATGTGGTTTGGTAATTAGGGCTAAACACCATAAGTAAGAATATTATAATTCTTATTTTCACTGGTTAATCAACAGAATGATTTAGAGATGGTACGAAAGAAGTGGTACGAAAGAAGTGGTACAATTTGCGAAAGCAATAGCAATGTTTGTAACAATGTTTGTGCCCTGCATTGACCTGACAATTAAAAAAGCTCAGTTGGGGAATTTCAAGTATTTTCCATTGCAGTTGAGATTATTTTCGGTTGTTTCAAATTGCAGTTGAGATTATTTTCGATTGTTTCAAATTCTGTGTTAAAATTAGACGCACTTGAAATTTCTTAGATTATCCGTTCTTAATTTGCTAGGTGGTGTGAATATGTGGTTAAACTAATTTTAATTTTAGCTCTAATATATTTCTTGAATTATTTGACATTATTCCTCATGAAATCCATGCTTTCTAATTTTCTGTTAAGATTCGTTTAAATTAATTGAAATTTTGATAGACTTATGATATTATTGGCCATGGAACTTGTACAAGGTTAGAAATAGAATTCAGTTTTCATGGCCTCTCTGTAGCAGATTTATGGTGGAATATTTGATGAAATTATTCTGTAGAATATTTTTTTTCAGAAGAAAAAACCATATTTTTTTTTATATTAAGGAAATATAAATTACATATAGAGGTCTATGAATATAAAGGAACCAGAGTGCCACAAAATCCAGAAGGATTCTAAACTGAGTGGGGAACATATAAATGCCAGATCATTGCATGTTGTAGGAGTGTTCCATATTTGCAAAAAGGTGCAGAAACATTACATCATGAAAAGATAATCTTAAAAGTCCCAAAATGTTGTGCATCTTTACACATGGTAACAAAGCAAAAAGATGATGCTGGAGAGGGAAGCCTGTTCAACCCAGACAATCAAGGTAAGCCTTGATGCCAAGCAGAAGAGAATACATAGGCCACCTGGAGCTTTTGAAGATGTATTCATTCGTCCACTTCCATATGGACCAACAGACCGTAGTGAACATAGAGCGCCGAGGTGTTGACTGATTATTCTTCAGAATATGTTAAGAGGTTTGTCGCATATTTTTGTGCAAGGATTCAATTCTGGATAAAGGATTTTTGTCTCTGCATTCGATGGCTTTCTCCTCTGCTTCCTGCATGATGGATGCCTCGACTTATGCTGTTGGCTCCACATAAACTAAGTAGAAGCTCCGGCCGCCTATTCTGGTAAAAAAGCCAAGTCGATAGATCCCATTAAATTAAATTAATTTTAATAATTTAAATGACATCAGAGAATTTTTGAAAAAGTACTCTTTATTAGGCATTTGCAGTAGATTTATGTGAATGTATTGATGAAATTATTCTACACAATACTTGTTTCAATGACCTGTGTCTAGGGATTCAATTGTGTATAAAGAATTGTTGCCTCTACCTTGTACGACTTACTCCAGTGCTTCCTCTATGGCCAATGCCTCTGCTGCTTACTCTGGTGCCTCCTCTAAGGCCAATTCTCAACTGTAGCTTTTTACAATGTGGTGTTGATAAAATTATTCTAAACAATACTTTTTACAATGATCTTTGTCTAGGGATTCAATTCCGTATAAAGAATTGTGTCCAAACAATATAACCATCTTTGGATTTCTTATGCCATTTCAATCATTGGAATTTTTTAGGACCTAATTATAATAAACCCACACAAATTAATTAATCCATTGGTGATTCCATGTAGGGAAAAATAATGTTCCATATAGGTGACCCATCATGTAGGGCTGTAGCCATTCAATTTATTTAGGTCTAATTTAGGCTATCAATTCCATGTGTGAGTCATAGGATCATGAAAAATTTGTTGAGACTCAAACCCCATCATATTGGATGATTAAATTCCCCATAGTTGGAATAGTTGTTACTTGAGTTCGTGGTATATTCCCATGAGTTGGATTACTTATTTTATTATTAAGTCTATTTTTTTGAGCTTGACATTGATGGAAGAAAAATTGTACTTAGAAAAGGAGTAGGTATGGCCTAATATGTGTTACAACTCATCACACAAAGATTATAAGGTTGAGACTTCATTTGTTAGATCATGGTTTTCGGTCACCATAAGGATTGGGGTGCATAAGAAAAAGTTTACTACAAAGTGGTACTGGTGTGATTAATGTTGCTTTTTAGGGTTATTCATATAGGGTTATATATTATTTGCAAGATATTATATTATGTTACAAAATCTCTATCATATTAGGTTAAAAAGTAATTTTCTATGCAAATATATATTTACATTAATTTTAATTAAAAATAATATTTATAAATTTAATTTTAATATTTTTAAATTAATTTTATATATTTTAAAATTTAATAATATTTATATTTTTTTTAAATATTTTTTATAATTAAAAATGATATATCATTATGGAAACTATGTTAGTTTATTTTTAATAGTCAATATAATTATCAATTAATATATAAATTATAAACTTTATTAAACTTAATATTGTTGAAATTATGTTAATCTATATTTAACATAGTATTATTTTCTAATTAATATAATATTTTATTTTTGAATTTAAAATAATATTTAATCATATATATATATATATATATATATATATAATATATATATATATATATATATAATATATATATAATTTCAAATAATGATGAATATTTCAATTTATTTTATTGTTATGTTACAATATTTATATATTTATATGTTTTCAAAATAATGAAACTACTATTTAAATATTATTAAAAAACTATTTTAATGTTTTGAAGTTAAAGTTATGTTTCAAATAAATTGAAAAATACTATATAGAAAGCTTCTCTTGGTTTGGAGATGTAAAATCTCTACTAATACGGTTAACCACATGAACGTGAGAGCGTATAAGACTCAAAAAATGGTCTATCATTGGCATGGGACTAACCACAGATGACCACCCACACAATCCATTGCCAATGAGGCATAATCATTCACATGAATACATGCATACAACTAACAAGGGTGCACACAAACATACACATATCCACAAACATTACACATATTGACTCACAAAGTGACATGTTCACACATCACACTTACTAAAAATTTTAGAATTAACATTATTTTATGCATATGATGAAGATTAAATATATATATTATGATGTTGACAATTAAATTTATTTTATAAGTTAATTAGTATGTTATGAAAATTGAGAAGTATTTATTTTCTTATTATTTTTTAAAACAATGATTATGATTAACAACGTTTTAGAATTAACATTTTTTCCACATTATTAAATTATAGTATTATGAAAAAGAAAATTATAAATTATTAAAATTAATGAAAATTTGAAATAAAAATAATAAAATTTATTGTATTGTATTGATTTTAATATCAAATAATTAATTGATATGTGTTATTACAAAGTGATGTTATTATATGAATATCATGTTATCTCTTTTTCTTTTATAAGGGACTTGAATCTCGAGCCTCACTTTTTGCATAATATTTTATAATACGACAATCATCCAAAACCCAAAAAAGAAAAATATAAATTGTAAAATATAAATAAATTTAGGTTATAAATGTTATATAATTTAGTTGAATAAGAGTGGTTTTGTCATTTGTGTGTATGTGGGGAAGTTGTTTAAAAAATTGAAAAAATGTTAAGTAATTTATGTGAATAAGAGTGGCTTTGTTATTTGTGAGTATGTGGGGAAGATGTTTAAAACACTGAAAAAATGTTAAATGATTTAAGTGAATAAAAGTGACTTTTCCATTTGTGTGTATGTTGGGAAGATGTTTAAAACATGTTTATAAATTATTATGATAATAAAGAGATATATTTGTGTTTGTACATATTGGAGTTACTATAAACTAAAGATCATGAAAACCATGAGCACAAGGAACACAACTCAAAAGAGGGTTACCATTCAACATTCCTAAGAGCCTTTTGGAGGGGTCGAACTCCCCTCCAACAAAAAAAAGAAGCCTACTCCTTTTCTTAATGGTAGTTTGTGTTCATGTACATTCTTTGATGCGCACATCTAAAGAAAAAAATATATATTTTACCCTAATTACAACATTACAAAACACAAAAATAGATAAGGTCTTCCATCCACCTGCAACTTTGATATTGATCAATTTTCTATAACATACAACAATGAAATGATATTGTTAGTATACAACCCTTCCTAACAACTTGTAACATAATTAAATGCACAATTCATTAACAAAATCCATTAATTATATATATATATATATGGCATGACAACTGATGAAAGAAAAACAAAAAAAACATGAATATAATATTATTATGTAAAGTGATTCCAAATATAATATATTTATAAATTTAATATCATAATAATTAAATCTAACAATTATATATTGAAAATAAATTAGAAAAATACATTTGGTAACTTACTTTTGTTCATTTTTTATTAATAGAAGTTCACTGTGTATATAAAATTTTAATACTCAAAAATTGAATGTTATATTTTTTCAAATTAAAATATAAAATAAAATAATGAATAACCCGATATAATAAAATATATAATGACAAAATACATATTTATTTTAGAAATTCTAAATGAACAATACAAATTCTTCGTAAATATTTTTCTCTATTGTTACATTTGAAACTTCAATAAAAAAAATAAATAAATTGATAAAACTGCTTAATCATTAATAAAAAAGAGGAAAAAAGAATCTTTGTCACCTAAAACCATTAAAACGGAGATCATTATCAAGTGGTATGATTGTTTTACCTCCCCATCATCATCACATTCCTATTTCCCACTCTTACATATGATCTATCATAATTTCATTTTTCCTAGATATTTTTCCTAATAAAAACTTCCCACATATTTTTCCCAGATTTGGTTTTTGAATTTTGTACTACAGGATCAGTGAGAATAACATGAAATAAAAAAGCCTTATAACAAATATTAAAAAAAATAAACTTGTAGGAAATTATGGGTTCTTCTCTATTTGAATGTGAAGCTTCCCAGACACAAATCCTTGCCAAGTACAAACAATCAACTCCTGCGAATTTAAAGCCCTTCCCACTCTAACCTGGAAACATAATACTCTAAAGAC
>APFE031079002.1:0-13742 GCA_000404065.3 Pinus taeda | reverse complement strand
CCCTCCACACCTTCTTACACCTTTGCGAAAACCAAATATGCCCTCTATCGCCACCAACCCTCTGCCATACTCACAAACAAACAAAATCGCATGCATATCAATTTCACATAAAACACATAAAAACGCAAAAAACTATTCTTTTCTCATTTTCTTCCAAGTTTAGCTTGAATAAATATAATTTCCCTTTTCAGTAGTCAATGGAATTCATTTGATCATCTTTCATCTCTTTTTCTGCAAAAGTAGGGTTATTTGGAAAAAATAGGGTTTGCTAGGGTTTGCTTTACACTCTTCTTTCTCTTTCTCCAAGTAGAATGGTCTTTCTAGAGTTAGCTTTCTTTCATCACAGTTAAAAGGTTCTTCTGGAAACTCGTAGAAATTGGCTTGAGCTCCTAGTGATCTTACGCTTGCGGAGCAAGTGACAGCCTGCAGTAAGAGCTAGTACTTGTGCATACAGCATCATTGCTTCGAAGTTTGTTACGAATTACTAGGTTGATAAAAGAAAAGTAGGAAGCCCTAGGAGTTGCAACATTGTTGCTGCAATACATTTTCTCACCAATAAATCTAGGTGAAGGAATCTAGATGTTTTCTTTGTAGGCTACATAGCTCCTTCTCCTGGGAAGTAGAAAGGGATGGGTTGATTTTCAATGTTCTTTTTGGGCTGAACTCTATTATTTTTACATGGAGAGAAGGAGGTTTGGCCACACAGAGATTAGTTGTGAGGTTTTTTTTGGTTTCTCTTACTATGTCTTCTAATGGTGATACACTTGGATGTGGATTCTGAATCAAATTTTCAATCATATCATCCTCATCTTATAGGTTTCTTCCCACGGTGATTTCCAATGCACAAATTGGTGCAGAATAAACGTCATCCTCATCCTCCTCCTCCAACCATATAGGTAGATCATGTTCTAGCAAGGATTGAGCAGGAGGATACAGGGTTAATTTCTTGGACATGTGCCCCAATCTTTATGGTCATGTTCCCAACTTGGCAGCTGATGTAGGCATTGACTATAGCCAACCAGGGTCTTCCGAGGATGAGAGGATACCCAATGGGCTTTGCCTTTGGCTGGAGAACTATGAAATATGTGGGGTACTCCAAAGAATCAATGGAAACCATCACATCTTCCACAATTCCCTCAGGGGTCACAGAGGAGTGGTTTGCTAGCTGTAGCACTACCGTGGTCTTCCTCAAGGAGTCTTGGAGGTTAAGTTTTAGCATTGTCTCCTTTGTCATCACATTAATGGTAGCTCCAAGATCAATCAATGTATGTGGGACCATTGTACCATTGATGTGGAAATCAACTACTAGGCTTCCAGTGTCGAGATATTTCAGATAGATTATTTGCCCCAACATCAGGTCAGAAATTTGTCCTATGACATTAACGGTTGGCGAATCTCACTTGCACCTTCCCATATGCCTAAAGCACTTCTCTTTGATCAACCTATTGTAGATAGGCACATATTTTATGGCTTGGAGAAGGGGTATCTTCACACATAAGTGTTTCAATTCTCCCAGGAGTTCAGACTGTTATGGGGTAGGCTAGATTGTTATGGATAGTCTCTCAGGGAAGGGTGGATTTGCTTTAGGTTCGCTTTCCTCTTTATCTTCCTTAACGTCCCTAGGTGGAGGGTGGCTATCTGGGAGAACTTTCCTAGATTGCAGGTTAATTTCTTGAATCTCCACAGCATAAGTTGAACATGATGGTTCCCCACTATATACTTGTTGAGCCTGTGTGTTGTTCGGGTTTGGATTTGGCTGGGCAGACATTTGGGGTTGCCTTAGTGGAGCAGAAGGTAACGGTTTTGGTTGGGCAGGTGGTGGAGGTAGAGGAGTCGGAGGAGAGTTGTAGTGGGGCCTACACCCATGATGAGATGCATTCCACTGAGGTTGCGGCTGAGCATAACATTGGAATGAATGAGTGGCTGGTTAGGCATGATATGGAGATGTGAAGGACCAAGGAGGAGGTGTGGACCAGGAAGGATGAGCCAGGGGACTCGAAGAACGTATGGAGGTGACTTGGTTGGGGTTGTAGTATGCCTGACTTGTCCCTTGCATCCCCTGCTCGTATGGTCTAGGTCCAGGCGACCTCCTTTGCTTTATGTAATAGTTCTATTCAGTGAATCCTTCGGCCCCTTGGTATACAGCTTTAAGACCGATCAAGGGAGGGCACTTATCTGTAGAATGATTTTCTTCACAGACTGAACAAACCTCTATATAGCTCAATGGCCATTCATTCCTAGGATGCCTCCTAGTGCATCTAGGACAAAAGATGGCCAAGCCCTCTCTGCGTCCTCTTGTTTTCTTTTGATATGTAAGGTATCCATTTGTATGGCAAGAGTCTCCACCATTTCACTCTTGAAGTCTTCTAGCATGCTTCCAATTTCCCCTTTAATGGATGAATTGGAAGAAGACGTACTGACGATGGGTTGACCCCCCTACCTTTCTTTCTAGCTACTCTAGAATGGTTTCTAAAAATAGTCTTTATTTCCTCATAGGATAGTTGGTGAATGTCTCTCCTGGCCAGTAGATGGAGGGTGTCTAGAAGGTCTTCCCGGATTCCCTTGAGAAGGACCAACTTCAGAGACTCAGGGTCAAGTGTACACCTGATCCTTTTCTAATTAAGTTGGAACCTTTCTTCATAGTCTTCCAGGGACTCATCACTTCCCATGGACATTCATAAGATTTATTCTTTAGTATATTTTGTCCTACAATAGTCTTGATACTTTTTGTTAAAGGCTTGCTGCATCTAAGCCCAAGTTGTGATTTTGTTGCGAGGTAATCTCATGAACCAGCATAATCCTGCATCCTTGAGAGTAGAAGGGAACATTTCAACTTTTTCTCATCTTCTGCATTGTCATAAGTTTGATAGATGATAACAAACTTGAACAATAAGGTGTCAGGATCTTCTGTAGTCAAACCATGGAAATGAAGTAGGGCTGAAGGACTTACATTTTTCATTTTGGTGTCCCCATTGGTCTCTCGAATGGGAAAGGTACCCAATATTGCTTCTCCATTTCCCCTAGCATTTTTGTTTTCAACCATTGGCTCGAGAGAGATGTTTTCTTCTTCTTCTTCCCTTATAGGTTCTTCAAATATGTCTGGCTATTCACCTAAGGGTTCTTCTTGATTTTAGCCACTGAAGAAGAGTCAAGGTTAGCTGTGTGAAGCAGTGGGGGAGTTGGGCAAAAAATTTCCTGAGTTATCTCTATTCCTATGAGGCATGAAAGGAAATCTTTTAGTTGGATTTTTTTGTTTTCCCCACACTGATAGTACTTGCAAAAACATAAATTGTGATTGAGAAAAACAAATTGCAACTAGCTGAAATGAACTTGCTGAATGGAAAATTGCAGAATTGGAAAGGAAAGAAAGGAAATACAAGACTGAAAGAAAAGAAATCACTAGTCTACTTTTGCTAAAATGAAATTTTCAGAATTGAAAAGGGAAGCAAGGAAATGCAAAACTTGAAAGAAATGAAATGACTAGTCCACTTGTGCCAAAATAAACTATTATCAAAATGTTGTAATAGGAAATAGAAGAAATTAGTAATCCCATAATACTCTGATGCTTCCCCATAAATGACATCGAAAAGTGGTGAGCGATAGTATTGCAGCAAGAATGATGTAACTCTTGGGATGCCAACTTGAGTTTTATAAACCCGGTAGTTCGTAACAAACTTGGAAGCATCAGTGATGTATGCAAAAGTACTTTTTCTTACTGCAGGTTGTCACTTGGTCAGTCGGCACAAGATCACTAAGAGGTCAAGCTAATTCTACTTTTGCCACAAACACTATGAAAACCATGAAAGTAATTCCATTACCTACTCAAGAAATTAAACAACATCTAACCATGCTATTTCTAGAAGTAAATAAGCAAAAAACATATTTTTTGATTTTTATGTGTTTTTATGTGAATTTGACATGCATCGAATTTATTGTGTGTGAGTGTGGCACCGAATAGGTGGCGTTGGAGGGTAGTTTTGGAGCTTTGGAGGATGGGTACTAGGATGTCTTAGGTGGCCTTCTGGAGGCTTTTCCAACACTCAGCCTTCAAAATAAAGCCTACAGGAAAAACTACAGGAGGACACAGGGAAACTACAGGAGGAAAACAAGGAAACTACAGGAGGCCTACAGGAGGAGGCTGAGAGCAATTTGCATTATTTTGAGTCAGTGAGAGTGGGTGGAAAAGGTGTATGAAGGTTTGGATGACGTTTTAGAGCACCTAAGGTCGGCCATGAATCACCAGGAGAGAGAAAGATGATTGGGTTTTCTCAAGGGGAGAGGAAGAAGTTCTATGAAAAATTAAGGAAACTAAGGTAGAATTGACGTGATGTTTGGGAGACCTATAGGGCATGGATCATATGGGGGATGTGATTTCTGATAAGCTAGCATACTTCTGGAAGAGTTCTACGGCATAGAAACTATCACTCAACAAAGAAGATCAAGCAAGCAATGAAATTAGTGCATCTAGAAAAACTATGTTTTGCATTAAAGTGGTCTAAACTATGATATATGAAAGGAAATGTTGAGAAATGTTTCAAGAAAGGAAAGCATGAAAGAGGAATATTGAAAATTAGTAAGTGAACATGATAAAGGAGATCTGAAGTGAAGAACAACTGGACTATCAACCTACTAAAGAGCTGCATACACTAGGAAGTCCTATGAATGAGGAAAATTTGTGTATTTGGGGTAGAAAGAGAGTCTTTGCCTCAAATCATGGTCTCAGAGGGAGGAAGAGAGGCTAAGTCACTATTTATAGCTTTTTGAATCTTTTCTAATCATTGCTTAACCTGCTATAGAAGGCACAAATGGAAGAAAATTGTTGAATCATCAAAAGCAACTTACTCTTAACCATAAAAGAAAAATACATCTAACACCAAATGTTCAAAGGCCTTCGTTGCTTCTGGAGTCCATGAAAATGCATATTTCTTCAACAATGTTGTTAGAGGTACTAATATTCTCCCATAATTCTTAACAAACTTAAGATAATACCCTATCAACTGGAGAAATCCACGTAGATGCTTTATCGATGTGGGGATTTTCCATTCCTTAATGGTTTTAATTTTGCTAGGGCCTACCTTAATACCTTGATGAGATACAATATGACCAATATATTCCATCTCTTGTACTCCAAAGAAAAATTTGGAAATTGTTTCATATAATTGTTTCTCCTCCAATAGTTTGAGCACCATGTCAACACGTTGGAAATTATCTTTCCAACACTTGCTGTAGATTAGTATATCATTAAAAAAATAGTAACACAAATTTTCTAAGGAAGTCTTTGAAAATGGAATTCCTCAAACCTTGAAATGTAGAGGGTGCATTAGTAAGGCCAAAAGGCATGACCAAAAATTCATAATGACCCTCATGAGTTCTAAATGTTATTTTTGGAATGTCTTTAGTCTTCATTATGATTTGATGATATCCTGAATGAAAATTCAACTGGGTGAAGTAAATTGATCCATGCAATTAATCCAATAATTCATCAATGACATGAATGGGAAATTTATCTTTGATAGTGAGCTTGTTGAGCTGCTTATAATATGGACACATGTGTCATGATCCATCCTTCTTGTGAACCAATACTACTGAAGCAGAGAAAGAATTTTGACTAGGTCGAATTATACCAGCCTCTAGCATTTCTTCAACCATACGTTCAAATTCACTCTTTTGGGCATAGGGATATCTGTAAGGCCTGATGTTTGTAGGAAAACTTCCCAAATCAAATTCATAGCATGATCATGATCACGAACAGGGTGGAGGCCTTCGGGAGTCTCAAATACCTTGGAATGGTTGTCGAAGACTTTTAGGAGATATGGAGAAATGGATGATTTCAATGTGCGAACCTCTAGTGAACATAATTGTGCAATTATTTATCATTGTTCTTTCTTGAGAACCTTTGTCATTCCATTAGATCTTATTATCTTTCCTATTTCCTTGCGATACCCCCTAATTCAACTTCCTTTCCTTCTAAAGATAATTTTAGGAAAAGTTCCTGAAAATTAAAAGCTATTATACCCAAGGATTGTAGCCATTGGACTCCTAGTACAACATCGACACCAACCATTGGAATGGAAAGCATTGGGCTATTCAATACATATTCTACCATGGATAGCTTGGTATTGTGGCACTTTACTAAGCAATTTCTGGTTCCTCCACTTGCAACCATCACTTGACACTCTCGTGATGGATATAGGAAGCAATTCAATTCCTTGGCTATCTTACATTGAATAAAATTATGGGTACTTCCTAAATCAATCAACACTATTAAATTTTTCTTCTTGATATGCCCATCTATCTTGATAGTTTGAGTAGTGGTAATTCCAACCAATGCATTACAAGATATGGTCGCATCCATTTCTTCTTTTTCTAGGGTTTGTTCCTAGTGTATATCCTCTTCTTTTGACATTTCTTATTCCTTTTCTTCCTCCTCTTCACAATCTATGCAAAATAATTTCTTCTCGGCACACTTATGATCTTTAGTTCATTTTTTATCACAAATGTAACAAATCCCTTTTGCTCTCTTTTTTCTTCCAATTGTTGTGGTGTCAACCTTGTAGGTTGTGGGTGGCTAGGGGTAGCAACACTTCCATCTTTATGATTGTGAGTGGTAGGATTCTTTGTTGCCATAATTTTGCTTTCCATTTGACTTTCCAAGCTAAATGCCTTATCCAATGAACCTGGTTCCCAAAGGTGAACCTCATGTTGAATGTTATCTTTTAAAGTCCCTATGAACACATAAATCCTATGCACTTTTGGAATATCTTTAACCCTTATATTAAATTTTTACAAGTCCTCGATATGCTCCATCATTGAACCCTTTTGTTTGAGATTTATCAATTGGCTAAAAAAGGTTTTTCTTTTTATATCCTCATAATGTGCTATCATTTCATCCATAAAAATAGCCCAAGTGACAATTTTTTTATCAGAGCAAAGCCATCGATACCATACAAACTGATTTGGTTCCAAATATAAAGTTGTAATGCGCACCTTTTGTGTGTTTTGCACATTATGGAGATCGAAAAATTGCTCATCTGTAGTATCCATGTTTCGGGATCCTTGCAATCAAACTTCCTCACATTGATCTTTGGAACATGATGGTTCTTCAATCCAATGTTGGAGTTTATGAAATCATGATTAACATTTATGTTTTTCTCATCATGAGTTTCCTTTACTAAGCTTATGCCATTAGTAAGCATTTCTTGTACAAACTTTGTCAAATCCATCTTCAAATCTGTCTTCAAATCTTTTATGCCTTCCTTTAAATAATCCATCTTAACTTCCATGCCATCCATCTCAGCTTCCACATCATTCATCTTAGCTTCTATGCCTTTCTTTAAACCATCCATCTTAGCTTCCACGACTTTATTTAAACCATCCATCTTACTTCCACGCCATACATCTTAGCTTCTATGTCTTTCTTTAAACCATCCATATTAGTTTCTACGTCTTTCTTTAAACCATCCATCGTAGCTTCTCTTACTTTTTTTGCAAGTGAAATTTGTTGCATTTGGTCTTGTAATTTTGATATATCATGTTGCATTTCTTCCTCTTCTTCATGAGTCATGCTAGAGCTCTTAGGTTGCTTATTAGGTTTTTCCATTTTCTTTCTTTGGGGCATAAATTACAAATAATAATGCTTCACTATGCCCTTTGAATTCCTTCAAACTAATTTTTCAAACCAATCTTATGCAAAATTTAAAAAAAAATTACAGATCCTTTTTTTTCGTACTTTGTAGGAGCTCGATATTGAATCTAATGTATCTTTATAATTTTGGATCTCCAAGGTCTGAAATTTCTTCCTGCGATAGCCCTTTGAGTAGTCTTTCTAACCCTATAGGTCTGATCAAGATTGGATTATCACAAATCTCACACGATGACCTAAGAATAGACTCATTCAGTAGAGAAAACTTGTATGATGTGCTGCAAGTCATTGTTTCCACCTTAGGTTCTGAAAATGATACCCAAAAAACTACAGTCTGTTTGATTTCTGCAACTTCTTATGAAAATTCAATATGATGCTCAGAGCGAATGTTATGATGATTTTCCCAAGGTGACCTGTTTGGAATGTAATTTGGGGGTCTACAAAAACCCTAAATTCCTTATATTATATCTCCAAAAATATATCGAGACACGATTTGAAATTTGGATCCAAGGTTCAAACAAATTTCATCTCAACTAGGTTTTTGTTTTAGCTTCTAAAATTTCATAGAGAAACCACTATAGCGAAAATCCCATGATGATTTTTTTTAGCTGAAATTATGGAGCTTGCAAAAGACCTAACTTCCTTAGATCATATCTCTAAAAATATAGTGTGAAAATATCTGAAATTCAGACACAAGGTTCCAGTCAATGTTTCTCAAATGGGTTTATTTTGTAGCTTCTGAAACTTTGTATAGAAAATGTTATAGAATGCCATGATGGTCTATTTCTGGCAATGAAACCCTAAAATCCAGAACTCTGATACCAAATGTTATGGAACCATCTCACCAAAAGATAGAGAAGATAGATCAATGCCTTCGAATTCAGCCTCTTCGAGGGGGCAACCTCCTTTAAATTACACAAATGAAAAATTCTTGGATGATTCAAATGAAAAAACCTACTTTCTATATATAGGAGTCTAAGGGGTCACAATATAACCAAGCCGAGCTAACAGCCGAGCTAACAATCATATTATAAAGGCACAAAAATAAAAATAGTGGGATTTTATGGGGCACAATAATAACAATATGGGGACAATAGGGGCACAACAATAACAATAAGGGATACAACAACAATAGTAATGGGGGAAATCACTAGTATTATAGTGAGCTAACAAAATCCCTTTTCAATTCCATTAATAAAAGGTCAGTATTAATCATATTGAAACGAGTGTGTTTTTTAATTTCACTAGAATATTTCATGCGCATGCTATGCATAAAAGGATTAAGGGTTGAAGGGAACGACCTGTGGTGAGAGTGAGGCTCATAATATTTTGTTCTATCTTCAGAGGTTCTCTCTAATCTATTAGCTAAGTCATCACCTTATTCAAGACACAAGGAGTCAGGCTTAGAGTGGTTACTTAACATAGTACCTTGGTTGGTACAAGTTCTAGCATTGAAGTCCAAAAGAAAAAGGATATTATCTTCATTCCTTAGGTTGTGAATGCCTTTTCCTAAGGTAGTGAAAGGAAAATTCTTATCTAAGTTATTTTTCTTATAGGAGATAGAGTTGATAGGAGAAAAATAGAAGATAGCAAGAAAAAACTTATTGAAGGAAGATTCAGAGACCTCGATTCAAATATATTGATTAAAGGGGTCGATAATATGAAGTTGGATGTGAGAAGAAACAATGTTATTTTTTTAATAGGTTATACCACCAAGACCCCTTCAAGATGATTTCTTGTTCCAAGTAGACCAAATAATGAATCCATCAAGGTGAGGAACCTTAGATTCTTCATATTCCCAAGTTTCAATGAGAAAAATAAGCTCAATATCACTTGGGATCCAAATTAACATAGGACCTTTATGCCATGGGAAACCCCCACAGTTCCACAAGATGATCCTTAGTGATCCTAATCCTTATTTATCACCTGTATTTTGAACTCTATCTCGAATAATAGATTTCCCATTCCTAATGATAAACCATTCCCCTTTTTTTCTTGCCTCCTTAGCCTTTTGGACTTCTTTCCTCATTCTAGCTTTGTCTTTTGGAATCCGATCCTCATTTATAAAGATTTTGGTTCCCTGTAGCCTCAAGGATTTCTTGAGTATATATAATTTGTGGTTATTGCAACTTACCTTAATACAGATTAGTCTATGTTTATTCTCAAGTAACTTTCTTACCCAGATTGTTTCTGTGATATAGGTTGTTTGAATTTGAGATTTTGTTCTTAATCATTTGTTTACTATTTCTAATCTGTCCTCATTATTTTGTTCTTCTATACCAGCAACAATAAGGTGTAAAGATATTTTATGGTGCTCATGGTTAAGTTCAATCAATTTGTTAATTTCCTATTTTATGGGTTTAATATCTAATTTACTATTTGTGTTATTCAAGGCTAAGTTATTATTTAGTTGTTCTTTTAGAATGTTAATCTCGGTTTTTAGGGAGTTATTTACTTCAATCATTGTTTTTTTAATATATTCTATTTCTTGAATCCTACCATTATTCCTTGGAGTTCATTTTCAAGTGAGATTATTCTATTTTCTAGCGATTTGTGATTTTTTTCAAGCAATGTTGTTAATTGTATTTTAAGTTGGGTTTCTCTTTCTTCTCTTTACCTGTCCAAACATTCAATGTACACATAAAGACTGTCTAGAGTAATTTTACTTGGTCTACCATTGCTAGAGGGGGGCTTAGATATGTGTGGGGAAGTACTCATAATGTAAACAAGAAAATCTTAACAAAAGTGGGTGAGCAGGAACATATGGACCTGTGAGAGTCCAAGTAATTGCGGTCACCCATAAAGATCAACTCCTTAAGCTAGAAGAAAATGATAATTTGTTTGAAACTGAAGAGTTCCACTAGATGACATCTAGTCACACTTGATATTTTGGTCAAATAGCTAAACAACCAACTTTTTTTTCTCACCTCGGCATATGACCCAAGCAAAGCACCTAAGAGAAAAGATCCACTTTACCGGAGAGAAGATCATCGAAGCTTGTATTTAGATGTCAATTATGTATATCGATGCAAAGTGAGATCAAATCCATGATATATTCAGTATTGGTGATGATCCACTGCACCGCAGAGAAAATATCCACTGCATCGCAAAGAGTATCACTGAAGTCAATGTTAGGTCCCTATACTACCAGTGTAACCTCTTATTGTCTTTTTTTTTTTTTTTAGGTGGTTCACCAACATCCATGGGCAGGGGGTCCAGGCTACGTCCACGCAAACACTAAGGCTGATCTCTAGGATCATGCCCCTCGGCCATCATAGACCTAACCCCAAGGGCTTCGGGTAGAATCAACCCTGTGACCTCTCGATTGGCGAGGCACTGACTTGACCAGTTGGGCTAACCCTTGGGGCTATAACCTCTTATTGTTATTAGTGCAACCCCCTTATTTAATTGTTGTGCCCATGTCGTCCCCATATTTTATTATTTTGCCACATAGAATCCCACTATTACTATTGCTGTTCCCTTACATTATTACTGTTATGTCGGCTTTGATTATATTATGACCTCTTAGACTCCTATATATAGGAAGGGGGTCTTGTAATTTGTATCATCCAAGAATTGTTCATTTGTGTAGTGTAAAGGAGGTTTCCCACTCGAAGAGGCTGAATTATAAGGCGTTTAGCTCTCTTTTCTATCGTTTTGTGAGCTGGTTTCATAACAGTCCACCACATTGTACAGAGAATCACCAAAGTCAATATTTAAATCTCGCTTGGAGGAGACCGCTTAAACATATCACTGAAATCTATATTTAGATGTTGTAGAGACCACCAAAACGTATCACAAAATATCGTCACGATGACCATTGAGCATATCACTGAGGTTTCATAATAAGCACCACAGATAGATATCATCGAGGTTTCACTGAAGTCTTTATTGAGGTTTCACTGAAGTGTGTATTTAGGTGTTGTAGATACCACTAAAACTTATAACAAAGGATCATCAAAACACCACCAAACATATCACCAAGGTTTCATAAGTAGACCAAAAGATATAGTAAAAAATGGCGATGTAAAAAAATGGGTTTTGAAGTAGTTATAATTTCCTGGAGAGCTTCTCTATAACGCAATATCTATAATCTAATATTTTTTTAATATTTTATTTTATAAAATTCTTAAATTAAATCTAAAAGAAAAAAAGTATGGGGAGATGTAGTGGTGCAAAATAATGATTTCATAACTATATTTAAATTTAACTAATGAGCACATAAAAACATAATACATACAATGAACTTACAATATAACAGTATTTTTAACCATGGATATTCACCTCCATCTTACCATGGATGTTATTAACTTGTAAATAGGCTTTGTTATAATACCATGACCCACCATGGCTTATCAATACCACATGCACAAAAACCATAACTTATTTACAAATCAAATATTTTATAAATATTTTATTGAGTTGAGATGCATTGTCAAGTCCTAACCTGTCATGTAAATCTTTTGACTCCGTCTAATTATATAAAAATTTAAAAAGATAATATTAACTAAAATAGAATTTAGGTAAAAAAGAAGAAGTAAATAGGTTTTCCTACAATACCATGGATTAATAACATGTACCAACACCATTGATTATCAATAGCATGTGCAAAAACACCTATAATTCATTTGAGTCCCTATATAACATTTTAAAAACATGAAGAGGTCTAAATACTACAAATACTTGATTTTAATTTGATTTGGTCACACATTACAAACGTACACCAATACCATGTGCCCAAAGAATATATTATATATTCTACTAGTCTAAATCAATCTTAAATTCCAATCTATGAAGAGGGATATTTTTAATTTTATTTTAAAACATTTTTTAAATTAAATTTGAAAGCAAAAGAAGTATGAATGAAATTTTGTAATGTCCCATAAACATTTTGATTTGGAATTTTAAATACCACATAGATTTTATTTTAATTTGATTTGGTCACACAAGTAACAAAGGTACACCAATACCATGTGCAGAAACATGTGGGGAACATTGAACCCCACTTGTATCACCATGGACTCATTAAAATTTTAATTGAGGAGCAGTTGAAAACTAAAAATGATACATGGGAGAAGTTTCTAGTTAGAAACCATTTTCAAGAGGTAGTTGAAGCCTCTAGCAGCTCTCCTAGAATACCAAAGAAAAGTAGGAGAAGAGAGAAAGAAATTACTGCCCAGGAAACTACTGTAGAAATTGAAGAAACTGCCCAAAAGACTGCTAAAGAAATTGCTCAAGAAACTGCCCAAGAAATTGCCCAAGAACAAAGGAAAAAGGGAGACAGAACTAAAAGTCAAAAGGGGGATAAAGGGAAAACCATTGTGCAAGAGTCATTTCCTTCACCTGAGCCCTCAATTGAAGAAGAATCCCAAACACTAGCTGATAGATTAGTACAACTTCAAGCCACTACCCTCTTAAAGAGAAAACAGAAAGAGAAACATAGTGCCCAACAAAAGAGCACTAATGTACAAGTGAGAAGAAGCAGTAGGCTGAAGGGAAAAATGAGTATGACCAAAGGAAAACAGTCCCATTTTGTTGATTTGGGCACACCTGAAAAGACTCCAATTCAGCTAGATATTGAGCATAGTCCTCCACGAGAGGAAAGTCCCTTCCAGCAAGAAAGAGAAAGCAGTCTTCAAGAATTTGAATTTAGACCAAGACAAACAGCTGACATAGACCCTGACCAATAGAAGGCATATGATTATTTGGAAACTTTAGAGCAATCTATTGCCGGTCCAAGAACTGTAGTACCTCATGATGAACAGGTCAAATCTTTCAAACAAGAGGTATTTGAGCTGGAAGTCTTGAACCGGCACATTAAGCAGGAGAATGAAGCATTGAAAGAACAAAGAAAGCTGGACAAAATTTTCCACGACAACACAATGCTTCACTGGGGTCTTTGGCAGAAAAAGAATAGGAAATTGAAGAAGAAATGCAGGAAATTGAGCAGGGACTTGATTAACTTGAAGTTTAGGTGTTTGGTTAGAAAACCAAGAACAAATTTGGCAGTAAGAAGAAAAAGGAGAAGGTTGGATGTCTTGGCAGAGGCATCTGAGCATATGAACTGAAAAATCATGACAAAGTTTTGGTTGCATGAGGA
>APFE031079001.1:1470-17122 GCA_000404065.3 Pinus taeda | reverse complement strand
AATTGGTGAAAAGGAGATTGTTTGATGCAGAAATTCTTGATGATTGATTAATGTTCATGGATCCAGTCTGAAAAATTTATGAAACGTGGTCCCTAGAAGAAAGAGAAGGTTGTAGTCTTCTGTAGGCCAGCACCTATGTACTAGTATCTTGGCTAGTGCAAGAGCTAAGGGGGTTGTAGCTCCCTTCCGGGAGAGTCTGGAAAATGAGAGAGGGTTGTAGCTCTCTGTAGGTTGCAGCTTGCGTACTGGTAAAGGACTGCACCAGTACAATTGTAAAAAGAAGTTTCTAATTGAGAGAAGATAGAGACATATTGTAGCAGGTGTTTTTCACCCACATTGGGTTTCCACCTTATATCATGGTGTTCATGTGTGTGGCTTATGTGTGATGATCTGTTCTATTTTACTGCACTTGTTTACTGTTAATATGGTTGATAATATTCTAATGCACTCATTAAGGATCAACTAACTGAATCATAAGAAGTTGTGGAAGTAGCATATATGAATCTGAATATGGAAATGAAAAAGTTTTATTGATATGATAATACTGATTCACCCCCCCTCTCAGTATTATTTCCAACAAATCCATGGTCCAAATGAAAACCCTTTATCACTCACTCTTTACCAATTTCTCTCAATTCACTTTTTTTTTCAAATTGGCAAGCCATATAATCTTGCATCTGAATTTGAATCAAGAAAATTACATATCATGCATGGTATTTTATAGTAGGGAACTACATAGTGATCTACAAAAATTTGCAAGTTTTGGTTATGCAGAATTACTTTTAGTCCTTTTTATGTATTTTCACAAGATGCATTGGAATTCCAAGCATTTTTTTTTGTATCAAAACAAATCATTTTGATTTTCCTTATATCATTTCTCAAAGTTGAGTTGCCTCCTATCTGATTTAATAAAGCTATCCAAAACAACATTGTGTTTGGTTTCCTCCTAAATGATTCTAATAAGCATTAATCTAAGGGTTGGCTTGTTAGCTGTGACACATTACAAAATGAAAACTAATCAATGCCAATAGTCAACCCTCTATTCTTTAATGCAATATAAAATCTCAGGTAAGGACATTCTAATAAATACTTCTTCCATATTCTCTTGTTGATAATCCATCTTGTAATTAGCTTTTTTGTTAATTTGCATAGACGGAAGTGTCGATTCGCTGTAGTGGGCAACCCTATTTATTATTATCTGTTGTGAGTTTCTACCTGTAAAATGAAGGGTTTGTATACAATATTGTGCTTGTGGTTAGATTTATGAACATTACACTGTGTCAGCTTCTAGGACCAATGGCAATTGTTCAAGTACTATCACTATGCCATCAAGCTCATCCTCAATGAATTTAGACAAGATTTGCTAGATATTTTACCTGCTTTGAATGAAGCAGCAAGTGCAATAATTGATGTGAGTATCTACATTCTTTCCCTATCTCCACATAAGTGTCCACTAGCTCGTTAAAATATATGGTTTTGGCATGAATTATAGAATCTATTCAAAAGCACCAAGCAGAGTTAATTGTGAAGAGTGTTCACCTTGCTTCTTTGATCAGTCATAAATTGAAATTAAGTTTTTTTCTTTCGGTTTATTATAATTTGAAACAAATGAATGTTTGTCTAAAAAAATGGCAAAGGTAAAAATTTGCTCCTATAGGCTGAAAGCTTCCCTAACAATTTGCTTTTTTTTGTTCCATATCATGGTTTTGAGAGAAACTATTATATATCAATTTTATGTTTGACATTTTGTCATTTCTAGCCAGTGCTTCATTTGTTTCCCTAGAAGTTTTGAGCTTTAAAGTCAGGCAAGTTTTACCGTGAGGTTAATCTGTGTGATTTGGTTCTTATATGATGAAACTACATTTTTGTTTCTTCTTGATAGTCATGTTTAAATATTTGGTGGCACATGTTATCCTTTATCTGACTGAGACTTGTAGCCTTAAGAATTACCTGAAGAGAAATTTGTAATCACCTACAGAAGTGATGAATTTTTGGTTATCTAGTGAGTGCCATCTTAAAGGAAGGAACTTGTGCTGACTAAATGGTTAGGTGGGATTGAAGAGTGGTATAATTCCAGGGAAATGACATGTTTCTGATTCAACCATTTTAGAACTAGTCTGAATTGTGATTGAGTTCCTATATGAAATGCTTGGAGCATGCACCTTTAAGAGTTAGCCTTATTTACAACTGAATTGTCACTTAAAAAATTATAATTGAATTTCTATATAAGAAACTATCTTCTTGACATACACATGTTTGAAAAGCTTGAAAATAAAAGAGGACTTCAAATTTGGGGTTTAACTTTAGACCATTAGCGCCAGTCAAACAATGGATAAAAAAATTAACAGTAGATCCAAATAGTTATGTACAGTAGTACAAAATATTTATATATAGTTGTATGGAATAGCTTTGTACAGTCATATGAATAGGCTGTACAGTGGTATGCGCAGGCTATACAGCAGGGCCATATCCACAAGTTTTGCTGCTTTTTCTATTTTTTAGGCCTGCTGAATCACTCTTCGAGAGTTTTTTTGTGAATGATCTAGTTTTATTTGTGAATTATTAAAAGGGTAGTTGAGGTGCATGTTTTCCTACATTCTCATGGGCTATAAATTCTAAATTATTGATCTTTAGTTATGGTCACACTTAATAAACTCATGGATGGCGGTAATCTACCCATAATTGACGATGTATAATTCTCTAAAAGATCGATATATTTTCTGTCTATCAGCTTAATTTCACATGAATTTTGCCTTGAGAATTCTGTGATGCCATGCTATGATTTTAAACATATCTTGAATGATGGTCATTTCTGAACATTGTAAACAACTGAATTTCACATTATAAACATTCATTTCTTGTGATTGAACAATAAGCCAATTGACATGATTCGATCCACATTGAATGGCATTTTCCCTAAAATTTTTGAGCACTATTGATATGGTATACTGGCATGTCCTCATGGAGGAATAAATCTTTAATACTGGTGTATTTTTTTAACTACTAACCACCGGTTCATTTTACAACACAGTATTTGGAAAACTGATGTTGACATTTGTAACATCGTCACCATTTGAAGTGCTCTAAAATAGTGATTTTTTTTCCAATTCACAATGGTGTAAACTCTGATATCTTACTACCTTAGATGATCGTTGTTTATGTGTCAAAATTGTTGACTCTGTCCACTTGAATCTGTTCATTATTTTATGGTTTCAATCTGATGTAAAAACGCAGAGATAAGATTCCTTGAACTTTGATCAAATTATTCACTATTTAGTTGGGTTGGATTTTCCTTTAGTGATAACAGTTTGCTTGGCATTTCTCTCGTCTATTTTTGCAAGAACGCAACTCTCTGAATATGATCTTCTAACGATGACAACAAATCCTTGATGACTAAGATGTGGTGAAATAATTAGGAGTGCTTACTTAGCTAAGCCAGATACTTTTATGGAGAATCTAAATCATGTTTATTTTTTAAACTTTATGATACATCTAAATCATACACTATGATTTTAGTTTAGTTTAATTAACTACGATGATGTTGATTATAATGTTACATGAGGTTGCATGATATATGGTAGGAGGGTAATGTTGCACATGTGGTTCTTATAGTGATGATGTCTCCTTATGATGATGATGATATGCATAGGCATTATGATGTTATGTCAAGGTATATTGACATATTCATTTACTACGTGATGATAGGTATTTAATGTTGAATACTCATGATGGATATGATATGCATAACGTGGCATACGAATTATGATGCTATAATATGAAGTTTATTGATATGTGGTTCATTCATTATGTGAAGTTGTGATATGTCTTTGATGCAAATATGTTTATGTTATAACTTATGATGGTATTTCATGAGGTGAAGCATGTGATAGTTGCATACAATTTATGACATGCATGAGCATGAAATTCGTTATTATTCATAATGTTGTGATTAACAGTGATGAATGTTCTCATGATGACATGCAAGACTTGGCATGTGGATTATTTTCTATGATACTATGATAGTATAACTAATGTATTGGTTGCATGTTGAGGTGTGATGATTCAAAAGACTCCACAAATGGGCCAAGAGGGCCAGTTAATTTGATGATCTTGTGCGAGCCCATACGCACGAGGGAGAATAAGTAACACCATATGGGCTGGGGACAAACTCAATCAACACTACATATGCCAATGGTTCCTTTGTCTTGTATAGCTCTTGATGGATAGCGCTTGAGGGGCTACGGGACCATCTTGAGGAGGCCAAGTGCCTGATATTGTAGGCTAGGTGCCTAGTATTGTATTGGGATACCGAAGTCTGGTGGGGGTGTAAGGACTTCGATGCCTGGAGTTCTGCACCTTAGTGAGTTGTGGAGTGAGTGGGCCAACCTTGGGAGATGCCCGGGGACATTGAGCACTGTATAGAGGTTCCTTGAAATTTCCCAGGTGTTGTGAAACTTTTGATGCATGCTGGTTATACTAGTTGAGCAAAGGGTGTTGGGATTGTTACATGAAGTAATAAATAACAAAATAAATGTAATGTCCCTTAATAATAAATAATAAATAATAATAATAATAATAAATAATATAATATAATATTAAATAAATAATAAACAATAAAAGAAAAAGTAATAGTAAATAAATAATAAATTAATAAATTAATTACATGATCTAAATAAATAAGAATAAACATAAAAATTAGTAAATCTATCAAAAAGTTAAAAAAAGAAATAAAACAAGAAAAAGAAGTAAAAATCAGTAAAGCTATCAAAAAATAAAAACAAAAGAATAAAACAAGAAAGCAGTAAAGTTACATGTTGACACATGGAGTGTGTGCATGTGGTTCCCCTTCCAATGTTTGCTCTATTTAATAGATGGGGAGGAAGATGAGAGGTATTCCATCATTCCATGATTCCACCATCCATTCTCTTGGGAGAATAGTGTTGTGAGACAAAGGATTCCTTGACAATAGTACGTTGATTGAGGGCTCAGGGGTGGCCAGTTGTAGCAAAATTTTGTGCAATTGAGCCTACGGTTGGGTGGAGAGTAGCCCCCAAAACTTTGTTGCAGTTAGCAGAATTCAACTACCGTTCACTTAGCGTTCCACAGGTAAGTTGTCTCTCCTCACATTTCTTTTGAAATTTAATGTTAACTAGTTGATAAATTACGTGTTGATTATATATCGTTTGATTAATATAATTAGTTATGTGTTGTTATTTCGGGGCTGTTACAACACTAGTATTTAACCAGTGAGGCAACCATAGAGACAGATGAACTGCATACTCAAAGAGGTTGTAAGAGATGAATTGCAGAAGTTACTAAAAGTAAAATTCATTTATCCCATTTCTGATAGCCAATGGGTATCTCCATTAGTAATAGTTCCCAAGAAAAATGGTAAATGGCAAGTTTGTGTTGACTATCGAGAACTAAATAAGGCCACCATTAAAGACTATTTTCCACTGCCATTTATTGACCAAGTTTTTGATACATTAGGTAGAAAAATGTCATTTTCCTTTCTAGATGGTTTTAGTGGCTACAATCAGATTAGCATTGCCTCAGGAGACCAAGATAAAACAACATTTACTTGTCCCTGGGGAACTTATGCTTACAATGTACTACCATTTGGCTTGTGTAATGTTCCAGCAACATTTCAAAGAGCAGTAATAGAAATTTTTGCTGATATGGTGAATGAATGCATTGAGGTATATATGGATGATTTTTCAGTATATGGTGATTCCTTTGACAATTATTTGCAAAATCTTGAGAAAGTTTTACAACGATGTATAACCATTTTTTCATTAAAAAATAAAAAATGTGATGATGAATGAGGGAATAGTCTTAGGACATCATATTTCTCTGGAGGGAATCAAGGTAGACCGAAGAAAAGTACAAATTATTGTTGAATTGCAAATTCTAATAAATCAAAAAGATGTAAGTTTTCTTGGTTATGCAAGTTATTATAGGAGATTTATTGAAAAAATTAGCAGAACAACATTGCCATTGTTTAAACGCCTTGCAAAAGATGTAACATTCAATTGGAATAAGGCTTGTCAAAAATCTTTTGAGAAGCTCAAAGAGAAATTAAGTACTACTCCAGTTTTAAGGGGACCCAATTTGACTTTACCTTTTCACATTTCAACTGATGCATCTGACACAGCAATAGGAGCTTCATTAGGGAAAAAAGAAGATGCTTTAACTTATGCCATTTACTTTATCAGTAAAAATTTGACTCCTGCTGTACTCAACTATACTGTAACGGAAAAGGAAAGGTTTGAAATTATACATGCTGTGAACAAATTTTGTCATTATATAACTAGATATGAAGTCCTCATTCACACAGACCACTTTTCCATTAGATACTTAATGAACAAACCTATTACTAATGGCAGGATCACAAGATGGTTACTCTTACTACAGAAATTTAATCTCACCATACTAGACAGACCAGGGAAGAAGAACCAAGTAGCATATTACTTTTCTAGACTACAAAATTTAGGTGAAGTTGTCCAAGTTGAAGATTCATTTCCTAATGAACAATTATTTGCAATTTCAGTATTAAATCCATGGTATGATGATCTAGCTAACTATTTGTCCACAGGAAAGGTACCACCATATTTTAGTTCAAAGGAGAAGAAAATGTTGATCAAACAAAGCGCAACATATTCATGGGTTAATTGATATTTGTTTTACACTAGTTATGATATGATCATTATAAGATGCATTAGAGACGATGAAATAATTGATATACTAACATCATGCCATGATCAACCTTGTGGTAGCCATTTTGTAGTAAAGAGGATAGCGGACAAAATTCTAAGACTTGGCTACTATTGGCCATCAATTTTCAAAGATTCAAAGAAGTATGTAAGAAGTTGTGATAGCTGCCAACACATGGACAGACCAACCAATTCCGATGAGATGCCACTATAGCCACAAGTTCATCTAGAGCCATTTGAAAAATGGGCCCTTGACTTTGTTGGACCCATCAATCCACCATACAAAGGTAAGTACATTCTTGTATGTATCAATTATGTGACTAAATGGACTGAAGCAAAGGCACTTGCAAGGGAAACTGAACAAATAGTAGTCAATTTCCTTTTTGAAGAAATCTTTGTTATATATGGAGTACCTAGAGAGATAGTAACAGACCAGGGGACTCAATTCACATCAAGATTGGTTCAAGAAATTACAGAGAAGCACAAAATAAAGCACAGACGGAGCACACCTTACCATCTGCAGGCCAACGACCAAATCTACAAACAAAACACTAGAAGGGATCATGACAAAACAATGGAAATAAACATAAAGGATTAGGTAGACAAGCTAAATGAATCACTCTGGGCATATAGAATTACTTGGAAAAACACAACAGGGCTTACACCCTATCAACTAGTGTATGGAAAAGAGGTCATGCTGCTAATAGAATTTCAAATACATACATATAAATTGATTGTAGACTTAGGAATAGATCTCTCTGAAGCCCAGCGAGAAAGAATTATGCAATTGAACCAGCTAGATGAGATGAGACTAGAGTTAGTGCAAAGGACAACAATGATACAACATGAAAGGAGACAATGGCATGACAAGTTAATTAAGAAGAAGGAATTTCAAGTTGGTGACTGGGCATTACTCTTTGACTCAAAATTCAAGGATTATAAAGCTAAATTTACAATCCACTAGATGGGCCCTTATGAAATCATTGAAGTATCTGAGAATGGATCAGTCAAATTAACTTCAATTGACCAAGAAGGATAGACATATCTGGTCAATGGACACAGGCTAAAAATCTACCATAAGCGTGTTAGTAGAGAAGAATTCATGAGGATAGTATCACAACAAAAGGAGGTACAGATAGTACAACAGTCAGTTGTAATATCCAAGCCTTAAATAGTTTCTATTTACTACAAGAAAATTAAAAATTAAAAAATAAAAAAAGAATAGAAAAGATGAAATAATGTTTAGATATGAAAACCAGTGATGGCATAATCTAAACACAAATTATTATGAGAAAACCAAGAAATTGGCTTGTAAGAATTCCTTTTTATCTTAGTGTGAATACCAGAATAAAAGGATTCTGACAGAAATATGACTTGAGGACAAGTCAAATCATCATTTGGGGAGAAGAAAATATGAACTTGTTCATGCTTTTCTGTCTCCCTAAAGTTCATCTCAAGCAGAGGAAAATATTTGTCTTTACATTTTCTAATGGATTCTTAAAAGAAAATGATTATTGTTCAGTATTTTCCAAAAGGATTTGTTTGTAAACTCAGAACATATCTCAGAAAGGGACCTGTTATCATTTTTAGGCAAGGGACCTATTCTAAGCACATTTTCAGAATGGGATCTGTTCAGAGGAAGATTACATCAACAAAGAAGAAGATCGCATCTAAGAAGAAGAAGATTGAAAAGAAGAAGACAGAGACTACATTTAAAAGAGAAATGGATACCATCACATTCTACCTGAACATATCAAGCAACAAAAGCTAGCTCCCAAACAAAGAATATCAGAGGGTGTGTTACAAAATAGTAAAACATAAAACAAACAAGCAATATCATAATAACATGAATTGAAATTATTAATATAGTAATAAAATAGTGCTACAAGATAGTAAAACATAAAACAAAGAAATAAACAAATAATATAGTAATAACATGAATTAAAATTATTAATATAATAATAACATGAATTAAAGAATGGTAATGATTAGTATAACAATGTTACAAAATAGTAAAACATAAAACATAAAACAAAAAACAATATAGTAATAACATGAATTAAATAATTGATGCAGGGTAACACCCGCAACACCGAGGAACTTCAAACACTCTCCACTGCCTTGCGTTCTCTACATTAAATCCGGTTCACCATTCATTAACGTTGCGTTGTTTTCACTTTCCCGTATCACTATCAGAGCATTTGAATCTTCATACAATCCTCTTTCTCCACAGAACGCGCCTCCCGCTATTAATATTTTTGCGATAAGGATTCAGCTTGTCGTTTCATCCACAAATAGCTATGCTTCGGATGATCTTCAAATTTCCACAACATATGTGCTTTGGGTTTTTCTTTCAAAAACTTAACATTATTGGACCAACATCAAATATATAAGTGCGCCTTTAAATTAAATTTCATGCGGAAGCTTATATCTATTTACAAAATAAACAGGATGCTTAATCATGCAACACTTTGTTTGAACCCACAACAAACAGAGTTGCATCATCAAATCGAAGCCACTAGCAATATTGATGAGAGCGAACGGTGTGACGATATTCCAGTCCAAAAGAGTCGTTTCAACAACAAATTAAATGAATTCTCAATTAATGAAAAAGTCCCTACTACTCTCTGCGCCTCGCCTTCAACAGCAACTTCGAAGTCCCCCTAACTAACATAGAACCCTGATGCAAGCTATCTTTGCCTTTAATTAAGGATTAAACGCATCACATCGACCCTGATTTCATATTCTTCTTTGAGCAGAATTTGGCTAAGCATCCTTCCATTACACCTGTGGCAGCCTTCAATATAACGCTTGCAAAAGTATTTTGGTTCTGTCCTCAGCGCAAACAGAGTATTCCTTCGCTTCTGGATCCTTCAATCAATAATTAAACACCAACAAAAGCTTTAAACCCTGCGCCACACATATACACATACACGGGAAATGCTTTAATTCTCCACGCCAATGGTTAAGAACACCCAGCGTTCTTACCCTCTCCACACACACAGATGGAAGATAGCTCCGCCAACAGACAACACTCTTCATGCAATTGGTTAAGCACACCTAGCGTTTTACCCTCTCCACGCACACAAATGAAATATAGCTCTGCCACGGGTATCCCTCTTCATGCAATTGGTTAAGGAACACACGCCCCTTTTCTTTTCATGCCATAACACTCTTTGAACTGCAATTATAAATTTAAATGGCCATTATACGTATAGGGGAGCCCTCTCTCTCTGCGCAAATAAATATACAAATGCCACGCATATGCAACGTTTAACATTTGATAATTCTTTACTGGAAATTACATCGGTTTCTCACTGATACTGCCATTGCCGCCAACTACTTTAATACACAGATAAGTATACATATCACATGAAATTCAATTAAAGCCCATGTTAAAACTGCGGAAATTCTTCAACTCTTCAGCGATTTCAATTACCATTCACAATATAACATTCGATTCATTACTTGAGTGAGAGAATTTATTGAAACAATACTGGCATCGCCTCTCTCCACCCCTGGGAGCTGCGCTTGCCTCTTTATTTATAATTAAAGGATAGTCCTTCTCGGTCCTTATCCGATACAAAAGCAGGCTTTTTCTTTTTACATAATGATTTAAAGCATGAAGCTTTATTCTCCACCGTTATCCTAATTTTAACTGAAAAAACATAGAAATTTTGTCCCAGATTTTTCTCCTAAACTATTTCTCCCATATTCTTTTATTTAGAAAAAGAATATTTACATAATCCTTACTTTCCTATTTTATTAAAAATAACAAAATACTAAAAATTATCACACCCCTTTTCCACATATTTACAAATGAAGATGGTCTTGATTCTCCTGCATTATACACTCAACCTTAAAATTAATCATGATCCCCTGATCATGTGTTCGGATCTGTGTATGCATGGATCCCATATCTTGTGCTACAACTCATCATGTGCTATTTCTCGCTTCCTTTCTCCAGGTTTCCATATCTTATGCTGCCTTGCTCCACTAGTTGCACTCTCGCAATCTTCTGCTGTCTTCCTTTTGCTGCTTCTCCTTTGTTTCACTGTTGCTGGTCTCTTCCGGGATTCCTTCATCATCATCCACCTCATCACTTCAATTTCTCTGTCTAACAGATTTTCTGCAGCATCTTCAATAAGACCTGTATTCACAAAACAATTGTTAGAACAAAAATCATAAGGCATCAATGCCTTGTAGTCCTTTGCCAACATTTTAGTACGCTGTTCTGAATCTTCCTCAACTATCAACACATCAGTATGCTGATCCAAACTTTCCAAAGAATCCTCTGAAGAGTTCTCAACACTGTCAACTAGTCTTCTTCTCATATCATCTGCTTCCATGATGTCTTTTTCCTCTTGTTCACTGCACTGAACTATTTCTTCTGCAATCTCCCTGTCATACTGTGGATTCTCCAACAAATATTCTGACAATGCAATTTCTCTGTAGCATCGCTGAAGCATATCATCATCACCTGCATTCATACATAAACTTTCAGTTTGGACAAAATGTTCAATGGTATCAACTATTACTTCCCTTATCTGTGCTTCAGACTGATTCTCTTCTTCAACATCCACAAGAACTTCCTCTTGTGCTGTAACAGTTTCACAAGATGGCACATCCTCCTCAACACCTATAATCACATCAGATTGTCAGCTATACAAACACAAGAGTTCACACTATCCAGTTGATCTGGATCTACCCAATAACTCAAGAAATCATTAATGATCTCCTCCTCTGTTTCATCAATGGAAACCTCCTCTGCACCTGCAAACATACACAACTCATCAGTTTTAAAACCACAAGACTTTTTAGTCTTGACTGCTTCCTTCAGCACTTTCCTTCGATCAGATCTACATGTGGAATTTTCAAATTTCATCTCTGGCACAAGAACTCTAAGTCCCTTTTTCAACAAGGCAATCATAATTTGTCTCAACCTCCTCTGCAATTGTCGCCAAATCACTTTCTTTCCTTTCAGTGGAAAGAACCATTATCCTTTCTGATTTTCCTGCTCTTGTAGCCATTCTTCTAGTACCTGCAACTATGCCTTTATTTCTGCAATCTCTCTTTCTCGAACTTTTGCAGTCATCTCATCTCTGTGGCATTTCTCTGAACCTCTTCCTCTGCCTCCTTTTCCTCTAGAAAAACTCTCTCTGCCTCTGGCAGACTGCTTCCTCATGAGTTTCTCACTCACCATGAGTTTTACTAGCCTCTACAACAACAATCTCTCTTGCTTCTACTTACCTCACCAAGTTCTCCTCTGTTTTTTGGCAAGTACTGGTTCACTGCCTCTGGAACCTCTTGAGCACTCTCTTTGATCCCTCTAGGCTATCTCTTCAACTCACTTTCTTCTTCAGGACACTGTACTTGTCCTCCTTATCCAGCCTTCAGCTGAATGCCAGGTTCACTGCCACCTTCTCTGCAACCATAAACTTAAATCATAAATTTCAGATCAAAAAATCATCTCACCTTTTAGATCTTGCATGATCTTGTCTTCTTTCCACTTCTGCAATCTTATTCAATGTATTTGTGTATGCTGCATATCAAATTTAAAGATCTGATTTTCCTTTCATCATTCATCACACATGCAATTAACTTAACATAAAAAAAAGAAAACTTGAACATTCAAACAATTCCAGCTCCGATACCACCTGATGCAGGGTAACACCCGCAACACCCAGGAACTTCAAACACTCTCCATTGCCTTGCATTCTCTACATTAAATCTAGTTCACCATTCATTAACGTGGCGTTGTCTTCACTTTCCCGTATCACTATCAAACCATTTGAATCTTCATACAATCCTCTTTCCCCAAAGAACGCGCCTCCTCGCTGTTAATATTTCTGCGATAAGGATTCAGCTTGCTGTTTCATCCACAAATAGCTATGCTTTGGATGATCTTCGAATTTCCACAACATATGCGCTTTGGGTTTTTCTTTCAAAAACTTAACATTATTGGACCAACATCAAATATATAAGTGTGCCTTTAAATCAAATGTCATGTGGAAGCTTATATCTATTTACAAAATAAACAACACGCTTAATCATGCAACACTTTGTTCAAACCCACAACAGACATAGCTGCATCATCAAATCGAAGCCACTGGCAATATTGATGAGAGCGAACGGTGTGACGATATTCCAGTCCAAAAGAGTCGTTTCAACAGCAACTTAAATGAATTATCAATTAATGAAAAAGTCCCTACTACTCTCTCCGCCTCGCCTTCAACAGCAACTTCCAAGTCCCCCTAACTAACATAGAACCCTGATAAAAGCCAGCTTTGCCTTTAATTAAGGATTAAACGGGTCACATCGACCCTGATTTCATATGCTTCTTTGAGTAGCATTCGACTAAGCATCCTTCCATTACACCTCTGGCAGCCTTCAATATAAGACTTGCAAAAGTATGTTGGTTTTTTCCTCAGTGCAAACAGAGTATTCCTCCGCTTCTAGATCCTTCAATCAAAAATTAAACACCAACAAAAGATTTAAACCCCGCGCTACACATATACACATACATGGGAAACGCTTTAATTCTCCACGCCAATGGTTAAGAACACCCAGCTTTCTTACCCTCTCCACACACACAGATGAAAGATAGCTCCGCCAACGGACAACACTCTTCATGCAATTGGTTAAGCACACCGAGCGTTTTACCCTCTCCATGCACAAAAATGGAATATAGCTCTGCAACAGGTATCCCTCTTCATGCAATTGGTTAAGGAACGCACACCCCTTTTCTTTTCACGCCATAACACTCTTTGAACCACAATTATAAATTTAAATGGCCATTATACGTATAGGGGAGCCCTCTCTCTGCGCAAATAAATATACAAATGCCACGCATATGCAGCGTTTAACATTTGATAATTCTTTACTGGAAATTACATTGGTTTCTCACTGATACTGCCATTGCCGCTAACTGCTTTAATACACATATAAGTATACATATCACATGAAATTCAATTAAAACCCATGTTAAAACTGCGGAAATTCTTCAACTCTTCAGCGATTTCAGTTACCATTCACAATATAACATTCGATTCATTACTTGAGTGAGAGAATTCATTGAAACAATACTGGCATCGCCTCTCTCAACCCCTGAGAGCTGCGCTTGCCACTTTATTTATAATTAAAGGATAGGCCTTCTCGGTCCTTATCCGATACAAAAGTAGGCTTTTTGTTTTTACATAATGATTTAAAGCATGAAGCTTTATTCTCCACCGTTATCCTAATTTTAACTCAAAAAACATAGAAATTCTATCCCATATTTTTCTCCTAAACTATTTCTCCCATATTCTTTTATTTAGAAAAAGAATATTTACATAATCCTTACTTTCCTATTTTATTAAAAATAACAAAATACTAAAAATTATCACACCCCTTTTTCCACATATTTACAAATGAAGATGGTCTTGAAGAAAGAAGCGGAAAGGGGTACAATTGTGTTAAAGATGGAGAGTTTATGGTCTTGCTATTCTGCAGATGGTGGCAGCAGAAGATGAGAAGGTTTGCAACAACCTAGAGAAGGATGCCAAAAGACCGAGTGCGGAGGGCTTGGTGAGGTATCATGTAACAGAGGAGACTGTTACTGTAGAGGTTGGTTGCAGCTCAAAAAAAAATCATGGAAGCAGTTCTAGTGAAGGAAGGAATGCAGTGGATAAAATTTCTATTATGAAGGCCAGAAGCATATGACCAGGAGGTCATAAATGTTTGTGCCTCGGGAGTCTGATGCGGGAGCACTCAACACCAAAGCAAGCAAACGTGGACCAGAGGATCAGAACAGAGGAAAGTCTATTTTAAAGCAGAAAAATACATTTAAAGTGGATTTAAAGAGGATAAGTTAAAGCAGATTTAAAGCGGATAAGATGGATACAGCCATGCACGCTTTTTGGAGAGCTTTCATTGTAGAAAAACTAGGAGAAGATCGGATCAATCCTTCCTAATGCATCTTATATAAGTGTAATGTGATAGGGTGTGAGATATATCTATTTGTGAAGAAATTTGTGAGTGAGCAAGATGTAGCCGAGCGTGAGCTCGTTTCTAAGGCTGAAATGCCTTAGCCTGTAAACGTTTTGTGTAATATATAAACCTGGGTTCAGTACTATTTGTATACGCCTGCATGTGTGTCTTTAGTAATGAAGTTAAAATCTGTCTTTTGTATCGATGGCGATCCGAATTATTGTATAGCTGTTAAATATGTTGGTCCATTATTGTTTAACGCTATGTATGTTAACCATTGCTTAAAAAGGTTTTCGACCTCTTTTACATGTAACTATTTGTTGAAGACAACGTGTAGCGTAGGGAAGAAATGAGTATCAAACTTCCATTTGGATGATTTTACTGTAGGACAAAGGCACTGATTCGAAATCCATTCGATGGCAATGTTTGAAATCCGGTTTAGAGTTCGTCCCTCCATGGTGTTTGGAACTGTGTGGAAGTTGGTATTTAAAGCCCAGAAGTTTGAACAGTTTGTTGAAGTGTCAGGGCAGATCGATGGTAGCTTGTATAAATCAGAAACACTGATATTGAGACAACCAGTTAGATGTTGAGAGCGACAACTCGCTTTGAAGCAAAGTAAACATCATGGAGTTAAATTTCGAGTCATTCGTGGCATCAAATACGGCACGAGCCCATCCGGTAACATATATTTTTATGATGGTTTTTATAAGGTTCAACACTCATACGCAGATAAAGGGATGCCTCAATTGTTAATGAAGATCCACGTCAAATAAATAAAAATATTTAAAATTGTTTAAAACGCTTCCGTCGGGACTTGTGGGCCCATAATCCACAAGTCCACGATCAAGTTTTTTTAAAGAATTTGGGATTTTGGGCAACCCCCAAATTCTCATTTTCATCAATAATTGTAATGATTAGTATAATAGTGTTACAAAATAGTGTTACAATATAGTAAAACATAAAATATAAAA
>APFE031078999.1:156936-167823 GCA_000404065.3 Pinus taeda | reverse complement strand
TGTGGCAGACTGATGATTCTAATGGAGCCATCATTCTTTGATTCGGATGATCATCTGTGCAGCAATGATGTACATTTGGTGTCTTTATTTTCTTGAATATATCGCAGCCCGGATGGATAAAACTAGATTCGGGGTCTTCAAACTCATTCAATATTTGCTTGAAGTACAAGTCGATCCATGTGAGAAGATGTTCTGGAGTCGAACATGGAAAGACATCGCCTAATTACCTGCCAATGATGTAAGTTGTTAACAAGCGCGAGAGGAATCACTCATAATGATGATGACCCTCAAGGTGTGATAGTACAATTCGTGTGGTGTGAAAATGGGACTTGGTGTCAAACACCACACAAAATCTTTCGATTGAAGGCCATTGATGTAAACCTATCGCTGGAAGTGAGAAACTTGCCTTTAAGGCATGCAAGCTTCAATGTACTAAAAGGGTTGTCCCTAGGTCAACTTCTTGGATAATGAGCTAATGTCGACAAGAAGTGACCCATCATGGGAGGGTCTTAATGAATCCCAAATCTATGACACAGAATGGAGAAAATGACTTTGTGGAGGTGAAAATGATCTGATGATACATGGTCCAAGGTGGCAGTCATGAAAGAATGAAGGGTGAAGGTATTGCAGCGGATGAGACACAAGATGGGTTGGTGAATTCTCTTAGCAACATCTCTTGAACATATTGGTGGCACTGAAATGGATTGGTAGTGTTAACCCCAAAAATGGATGGTATGGAGGACCAATGGTAATATGACCGGTGAATAGAATAACCCAACCCGACTCAATCATGGTGATGGAGTGAAAGTGTCATGTTAAAGAGCAACTTACTACCAATAAAGCTTCTTCAAGTTCTCTTCCCAATTTTTCCCCAGTCATTGCTAAACAATACCACTTTATTTTTATCAAGCTTGAGGAGGAAAACATATGCTTGTTCTATAATTTTCCCTTCAGGCAAACCCGTCGCTATGTTTTAATGAGCCTAGCGACAGTGAAACTCATTCTTGTCTTTATGGACAAGTTTGTCGCTATTGGTTTTAACGAGTTTAACGACAAAGACAACTCGACCGTTTTTCAATTTTAGAGAGTCTAAAAAGGGATGGAAAGGAAACTCGAGTAATCCTTTTTCGTCATATAATCCCTTAAGTACGAAAAACTATAAAATAATATGAAGGGGATGAATTTTCAATAGTTTTAACTAGCCGAACAAGGCAAGCGCTCGATATTTTTGTGTAATAATCCCTCAGGTCCAAAAAGATCAAAATCTAGAGGAGGGATAACACTTCTCATAGCTTTAATGAGCTGGAGAGGCCAATTGTTTGGCAATATTTTCATATTTTACGAGTCAGATGAAAAGAGCTTAAAGGAGACACGTTTTTGAGGAACGAGTGATATTTTCGAGTAGCAGCTGGTTCCAGGTAAGGTTCGGAATTTTCCAATCACGGTAGTGTTACAAGGTTGGCTAACAGAATCACTCATCACAACTGTTCCTCAAAAGGGTAAACAATCAAATGGAGGTGTATGATCAGCTAAAATAGAGTGGAGGTGATGGTAAGAAGACGACCAAGGCTCAAAAGATGATGATAATGCATTTAGAATGGTTATTTACTAGAGATTGGTTCATTTTTTAATGAGCTTAAACTTTGGTGTAACATATGCTCATCGCTTACGTTTAATTTTTAATGAGCTTGAACTTTGTGTAAAATGAGCTTGAACTTTGCGTAAAACTGCTCATGCTAGTCATATAATAAGGACGTCTCATCAATAGGTTCAATTTTTAAGGAGCTTGTGCAATTCGAAACTTTTCTCCCTATCCTTTCTTTATGTAAGCTAGGAATGACCAATCCTATCAGTTTAAAGGGTTGAGAATGTACAAACTAAGAAAAAAAATGGTTGCTCTTCACTTGCATGCAAAAAGGTTTTCATGCCCCTAGGTATAGTGAAATAGAGTTTCCATGCTACCATATAGAAGTTCTTGCATTTGCAAGATAGTCTCCATCCGCATAGTAGATAGAAACAGTTCCCCAGCTTAGTCCACTTGGAGAAAGGCGATTCTAGAACCAATCACCTAACCTTGAGGAGGGAATCTTATTTCGGTCTAATCCCATTTTCCTAAATGGACGAGTGTGTCAGACTAGTCATATATCCTTTGCGGAAACCTACCCTATACCCAAATTTTTCCTGCCAAAGAAAACCAGGGTGCATGCCATGTAGGTTTCAGTTATGGCCACCAAATTACTCGTGCTTTTTAGGTGGACGGACTGGACATTGATGAGACATTCCTTGCGTGAAAATACCAGTTAGGGATGGCATTTCACTATTAACTATGTGTGAGCCAGGGAATGAAAGCTGGTCTATGAGATGAACCACTATGCCTTCATGTAGAAAACACATTACTCGAAAGAGTGAGGAGACAATGGCTCCCATGCTATAAATATAGTCACACCCGAGGAGTAGATTATAATCTAAAGGTCCTTGGACTACCATTATGCTTAGATAAACGGTTTTCCTTCTCAAACTTATAGGAAAACTTGGGAGGATCCCTAATGGTCAATTAGTTCCTTTATCGAAGCCTGTCAGATTTCGCATATCAGGCAGAAGCGAAGGTGAACCGATTGCTTTCCAAGCAGTTGAGGAAAGGATACTCACAAAAGCCCCTTCATCTATGATACTACCAACCATGACCATTCTATAAGCTTGTACAATGATTTGGAATGGTACATTGGATGGTAGATGGGGTCTGACTAGTAGATTCTAGTTGAAGGAAACCACCAGGTTGCTCGGAGGTGGGACCGAATAAAGGGTCGGATATGACTCTGACGAACTTCCTTCCTACAGTAAAGGAACGGGTAGATTTCCCCCATGTTCGTCGGAGTCTGTGTTTACGAAAATAATTTGAATGGTGTCGTTCTCATTCTCTTTGGTGACTGTATCATCTGAAGATGGACCTTCTGAAGATAAGACTGGGTCGACTGTCGTCTTGACTCGCTGATTTTGGTCCAAAGTGGACTCAAAGGGTTTATATTCAATGATAGTTGCTTCGACCGACCACAAAGATGTGTCAGTCAGATTTTCATCTAGTGATGGACTCGGCAAGAGTTTCTTGTATCCAGGAGGAAGCTGTAGCAGTGAAGTAGGACAATTATCCAAGACTCTTTTAGCTTCGTCTAGGAATGGACAAATGTGGACGACATGATCACCTTCACACAGCCTACAAGGAAATTTATATTTCCTTTCTGCCCAGAGACTTTGCTTTCACTAGTTTATGGTGTACTCTCAACATGATCGTCAGAGGTTGATGACACCGGATTGTGCAAATGACGAGACCAATCCCTGAAGATCCGAGGGATGCAAGGACAATCTCGATGATAGTGGTCTCCTTTGCAAATGACACATGAAGATTTAGGTTTGGATAGTGCGGTGCGTGGATTTTTGCTAGATGATGCATGGTTGCCCCTTTTTGCCTTTGGTTCCTTCTTCTTCTTCTCCTTCCCTTTCTTCTTCTTCTCAGTTACCTGGTTTTTAGCTTTACCAGCTTCATCAAGTGAAGAGGAAGGAGGGGACAGAGAAACAAATGAAGTAGAAGGTTAGGGGGTAACTCTAGTATCATCTAGTTGTTGATTGGATTGCTCAGGAATCGCAGTGGTTTGAACGACAGAGGTCGAGGAGAGCCATATGGGAAAGCCAATTGTTAGTCTGGAAGGGACAATGTGGCCATATGAGGTGCACCAACATGTCCCCAAGAGGAGAAAGGACTAGGATTTCCCCTAAGGGAAAATCCTTGGTTGGTGGACTCCATTTTCTCAACCTAAGACCAACGAGGGAACAATGACGTTATTCCAATTAAAATAAATTTTATGACGCTTTGACACAACTTGCTTTTTCAATTTTTAAGAGTCAAGAAAAAGCTAAAGATGACTCTAGTCGCCTTCGATTTTAATGAGCCTAAAGTGACAAGTGCTCAGATGAACCTTTTCCTTTAAGGAGTCTGAAAAGGAATGAAAGAGACTACTCTAGAAATCTAGACAGAGGGATTACCAAACCAATCACAAAACTACAGAATACTTTTTACGGTATGGAAGTCAATCTTCCTGAATGTTGTGTTTAGTGCATTGCAATTGATAGAGCAACAAACACGACTTCCTAAGGACAAAGGATATAGCCTATTGTGGTCTCCCAATATATACTCAATGGTATGTGGGAGCACAAGTCCGTAATGGCACTTATCATCTCAAAGAGGAGGAATCACACAACCTATGATGAAAGCGATAGTTACCAGGCTTTACGACGTCGGAATACATCTCTGGCCTAGACTTCTAAATGTTGTGCATTAGGTTCCAAAGTGTTTTTATGTTCACTGAATTTATTTTACAGTTGATCTTTCTTAAGAAGTTTTCCTTTAAGGTTCACTGTGTGATGTAGATATACAATTCCTAAAATGCAATCTACGATGATAAACAATCATTTATTCTTCTTTTTGCAATGAAAATCCTAGTTACTAAGGAAAGAGAAGTGGGATTCTTTCAACATAGAGCAGAGAGCACACACTAGATGCACTGTCCTAAATAAAAATCAACAAGAAGTCTAAATGCAAATGCACATGCATGTATTTGTTTTCGCTTTCTTAATGTGTGAATGACAAAAAGAATGCTAAGTACAAATCTAAATCCTTTCAAGTGACAGTTCTAACGATTTTCTCTTCAAAAGACGAAAGGAAGATAATGACGACACTTTGTGATTTTGAATTGAAAACTACTTTCGACACTTGAAAAACTATTAATTCAAAGCAAATACAAGAGTAACAGTGCAATTGACCATCAAGAATAGTAGGATTATTGTCTTTGACTGAAAACGACGCTTGCGACACTTCCAAATCAAAAGACGATAGTTTGATTACGTTACTTATTTGTAAAGGAGAACCGTAAATGGCGAACAATACATAAAAACATTTATAGTTCTTTGTACAATGGAGGCTGAATCATGCAAAGGAAGGGAGTTTCCACAGTGGTATACTGATCACAGACAACAAAACTCTTGAATAAAGCTGAAGACAGTGAACAAAAAACCAAAATCTGGAAGCAGAAGAAGTCTTATATGATCATCACACCTGTAACACATGGAAAGAGCAATGCATCCCACCCACTGCACACGAGAGGTGCGATGCATATAGATTCCCAAGAGGAGAAGGTGCGATGGTCCAGGGATGAGACTTCAACTTGGTTCTTGGTCACAGTTTTCAGCTTAATTCAGGGATTTAAGCCGAGCTAGTGATTGTCAATAAATGCAAATCACAGGGGCTGATCTAATGAGGCCACTTGAGCCACCACCAGGGCAATTAGGATGTTTTCAAATAAATTGTTCAGTTTATAAACAAAACCCGAAGATAAACTGAAGCAGCATTGATCTACTTTGCACTTGCATAGCAAATGCATTTCGAAGGCTAGCTGGCTTGACTTCAGGCTCCGTCTATAAGTTTATAAAGCAAACAAATATAGACAAGAAAACAAGCTATTCACTCCCCAGCGGAGTCTCCATTTTGTTATCGAGAAATATAGTGTCTATGAAAAGTTGCTAGTCCCACTAAGACGAGTAGCTATCTTGGAAACAAACATATTAAAGTTACTTTCATTTTCCTTTACGAGAAGTAGATAGGAGAGGAGAAAAGAATACCATCCTCAATATTTCGCTTGGTTCCCTGCTTGCTTCTTCTCCCCTCTGACAGATCTTTGCCGCTCTTTCCTTAAACACTCCGCTTCAAAGAGTACCTGTAAAGTCAAAGTAGCATAATTCCTTCAAAATGCAGAGATCTACAATCATAAACAATATAGGACCAGATATATATTGGCCACACAAATGCATATATTTTCAGACATACAAGAATGTGGAGGAAAACTTGAATAGCTTTATTGATGTAAAGATTAGAAGAGAGGATTACAACCCATTGATCTGACCCAGTGTCATCCTCCCAGCATGAAAGCCCTTCTTCACCTCATGAAAAGCTTAGATTACCCAACACTATGATGTTCCACTAGGAAACCAACAGCACTTCCTTACAAGATACAAGATTCCAGCCTCTGGATCTCTGGGATGAGGGATCTATATATAGATGATTGTAGGGGGGTAAGTCAGCTTTTGGGATTTTGATTAGTGTCTTATCTCTGATAGTTCTTGATTCCACTTGGAGATTGATTATCTCTTACTCATCCCTGGGCGAATTCAGAGAGGAAAGTGTCACAAGAGAAGTTTCTAGAAGATTCCATGATCATCCACCTTGCAAACTGTCTCTGTCATTTGTCTACTCTCACCCATCACACCCTACAGAAGGGCTTTTCACTATGCATCGTACTTTTTGCATGTGGTAGGTGAGATGCATTCGCACCCTCTGAACTGAGCAGTCTGTATGGTCCAGTTTTGACTAGTTCTAAGCAGTTTTCTATGGAGAACTTCTGGGAGATGATGTAATCAGCTGACCTTGTTCCTTTAGGGTATGAAACAACACTTTTAGGAACTTAGAAGCCCTTGGTTTATGGACATATATGATTGGGGTTGCAGTGTCCAAATATGTCTATAACAGTGAGTCAGCTTCTGGGTTTTTGATTAGTGTCATTTCATTGATAGTTCTCAATTCCACTTGGAGATTTCATGATCTCTTACTCATCCCTGGGCGAATTCAGAGAGGCAAGTGTCACAGGATAAGTTTATGGAAGATTCCATGATCATCCATCTTGTAAATTGTCTCTACCATTTGTCTACTCTCACCCATCACACCACATAGAAGGGCTTTTGAGTATGCATCGCACCCCCCCGTGTGCATTAGGTGGGATGCATCGCACTTTGACCATGGAGCAAGTGAGATGGTCCAGTTTTGACCAGTTCTGAGCACGTTTTCATGGAGAACTTATGGGAGATGATGTAATTAGCTGACCTTGTTCCTTTAGGGTATGAAACAACACTTTTAGGGACTTATAAGCCCTTGGTTTATGGACATATGTGATTGGGATTGTAGTGCCCAAATATGTCTATAACACATGGACTGATGCTTCTCTTCCCAAAGTTGTAGTTCTCAGATAGATCTTTCTAACGAGATATTGTGTGTGTCAAACGGAGATCGTATGCCAAAGTTACGACCCCAGGAAGTTGATGTTCCAATTTACCCAAATGGGACCCATAGTTTGGCATTTCATCTTCTAGGGTTAGGTTTTTGGATGTCTCTCAACAATAAATAGGACTTCGAACCTCATTGTAACATAGTTCATATGCATGTAGCCGACACATCTCTTCTCAAATATAAGCTACCATCGCCCTAGCTAGTTTATTTCCATTTCTGTTTGTAAGCATATTTTAGTATTTTACAGTAATGAAATGAAGTATTATTTTTGTTGCATCTTTATATGTATGGTTATATTTGTAATTTGTTGCGTTCCTATTTAAATTTGGATCAATAATAGGCATTGGTTTGATAACATTCATGAAACTAACGATGGTACGATGCTATATCTTGGAGATGATCATGCACACTAACAGTGATAGTACCTAATGGTCGTGTTAAACTAATCCTCAATGTGATGCATGTTCCTTGTATTAAGAAAAATATAATCTTTATTTTTGCTCTAACATATTAGGACTTCGAGGTTGAATTTGTAAATTCACATTGTGCAGTAAAAGACATCCGGTATCATTTCAAGGTCATCACAACAAGAGTTATAATTGGAGGTTTGTATAAGCTTAATGTGGCAACCAGAATCTGTCAAGTATTGACATCCATGACCATGACAACATAAGATCTTTGGCATCAAAGGTATTGCCACATTAAATATCATGATCTACTACTGCTTCAAAGAATAGTAATGGTAGGAGGGATTCCAATACTCAAGAATTAATATTATTCATGTGAAAGGTGTGCATTAGGGAAGATGCATAAGGAAGAGTTCGCTACTCATATATATAAAAGGAAAATAGATGTTCTAGAACTTGTGCACTCAAATGTATGTAGTCAAATGTAGACTAGATGATTGGGTGGAGGATATTAATTCTTGATCTCTATTGATGATTGTATAAAACATACATGGGTATACCTCATGAGAAAGAAGAGTGACGTATTTGAATATTTTAAGGAGTTCAAAATTTTGGTTGAAACACGAACAAGACAATACATCAAGATCCTCTAATTAGATAAAAGGGGAGAATATATTTCAAATGAATTAATCAAGTATTGCAAATCCCATGGAATTGTGCAACAATAAATAGTACCATATACTCCATGACAGAATGGATTACTTGAAAGAAAGAACAAAACTTGGTAGAATGTGCATGGAGCATTTTAAATGGTAAATATGTTACCAAATCTTTTTGGGTCAAAGTTGTTAAGGCTCATGTTTACTTGAAGAATACAAGTCCAACTAAAAGTTTAGACCATAAGATTCCCTTTGAAGCACTTTATGGTTATAAACCAACAATAATCCATCTAAGAATCTTTAGTAGCAAAGAATTGTCTCATGTCCTAAAAGAAGATAGAAGGAAACTTAATGCAAAATGTATCAAGTGTATTTTCATAGGTTATCATTCTGATCACAAAGCTTATAAGTTGTTTGAATTTTGCATGCATAAAATATTTGCAATAAGAGGTGTACTGTTTCATGAGCTTGCAGATGAAGGTCATAAGGATGAAATGTATGATTCATGGCATATTCCATATGAGTATGATGATTTCAAAGAAGAAGATGAGAATAATGAATAGAGAGAGGAGGAAGAATCCAACAACATGGATGCCTCTAATTGCCTGAACACACCAAGAGGAAGAGATTATTCATCACGAAGCAAGAGAAGAGGTGAAAGAAGTGAAGTGTCAAGAAGGTAATCTTATCAAAACCAACCACTACTAGATATAAATATTATGCCTTAATGACAAGTTATTCATAATGTCATAGGACCTTTGAATTTTAAATAAGCTAATGAGCATAACGAATAGAGAGATGCAATGAAGGAAGAATATGAGTATATAATGAAGAATGATACTTGGGAATTAACAAAATTGCTTGAAAATTAGGTACCCATAGGATCCAAATGGTTGTTCAAACATAAATCTAAAGCTGATAGAAGTATAGCTAAATACAGGGTTGTGGTAGTTGCAAAAGGTTACTCACAAAAGGAGGGAATTGATTATGAATAAAATTTTGCATATGTAGCTAAGTTAAATAAAATTAAATTGATGGTTGCCTTAGGTGCAAAACATAAATGGAAAGTGTGTCAGCTAGATGTTAAGTTTTATTTCTTGAATGGGGAACTAAAAGAAGAAGTATATCTTGTTCATCCATAAGGGTTTGTTAAAATGGGTCAAGAGAACCTTCTGTGCAAGCTAAATAAAGTGTTATATGGATTGAAACAAGTATCAAGATGATGGTATGTGAAAATTGATTCTTAATTTATTTAGAAAGGTTTTAGAAAAAGAAAAATAAACCCTAATATGTATATCAAGTCACATCAAAAGGGGAATATTATTATGATTTCCTTGTAGGTTGAGGATCTTATTATAATAGGAAATACTTACATGTTAATTTATGAAGTTAAATGATAGTTATCACAAGAGTTTCAAAAGAAATATCTTGGTGAATTACATTATTTCTTAGGTCTTAAGATATGGAGAGAAGGTGGACAAACATTGGTTTCATAGAGCAAGTATAGTAGGGAGCTACAAAAAATATTCAAAATGGACTAATGTATGGAAATATTAATACCATTAAAAAAAATGGCAAACCCTACAGTAATGATGGGACACGATAGGTATACAATACACTGTATCATCAAATGGTGGGAATTATAAACTACCACACTACAATCAGGCTACATATAGCATATTTAGTTAGAATCCTAAGTCAATTCATGGCCAAACCTCTTAAAAGTCATTCGAAAGAAGTAAAGTAAGTTCTTCAGTATTTGGAAAGAACTATTAACTTTGGTATTAAATATAATGATGATTTTAATGTTGATCTGGAAATCTATTCTAATTTAGATTGGGTCAAAAATCCTAATGACAAAAAATAAACTTCAGGATATGAATTTAGCCTTGGATTTGGGATTGCGGCATGATATAGTAAGAAAGGACCAATTGTTTCTTTGTCATCTACTGAAGCTGAATACAAATCTTTGTGTAGTTCTATATGCGAAGAGTTTGTTTGAGGTGAGTTCTTGAAGATGTGGGAGAAAAACAAAAAACACTAACTATTATCAAGTGTGATAATCAAAGCATCATCAAGCTCGCCAACAATATTGTGTACCACTTAAGATCAAACATATTGAGACACATTGTCATTTTGTCAGGGAAAAAATGTAGTGCAAGGAAATTGATTTAGTTTATTATAATACCTATGAAAATGTGACTAACATCCTTACAAAGCCTCTTGGAACGACAAAAATTGAAGCATGTAGGAATCAATTGGATGTGGTAGAAAACACATTTCTCCATGAAGGGGGAGCATCAGAATAATAAGGGAGAAACCTGAAGATTATCCTAAATATAGAGATTTTAAGTTGTTTAAAATATTTTCCTTAATTAGTCTTTGTTGGTGGTCAATTCCTATATTTTAGATAATCTGATCCTATATATGTAAGAGTTTGTTGGCCTGGTGAGTGGAAGTAAGGGTTGTGGTGCAATCTCATGAGTGAGATTGTATTACTAGAGAGATGCAACCCTTATTCCATTTTTTCTTCCATTTTATGAGTTATAATAATGATATTAATTATAGTGTTAGGTATTTTTTTCTCATTCAGGAGCATAAGGTATAATATTTTTCTTACACAATATAATTCATATATTTTTATCAATGAAAGTGTGTTTAGTATTTTAATCATAAAATTTACTTTAGAAAATATAGAATTATAAAGAATATA
>APFE031078999.1:129577-156880 GCA_000404065.3 Pinus taeda | reverse complement strand
ATAAAGAATATATATATGAAATCATTATATCCTTATTTTAATCTTTTTTAGTTTGGCATAGCTTATTTTAAAATCTATTAAAAACTCATGAAGTTTATCAATCCAAACCTAAACAAAAGGCAATGTAATCATTAACGATGTATGCTAGAGTTTTCACTCACACCCAAACGATAATTTGTCCATGTATTATGCAAATGCACATGTTATCTCTTTTTTTGGTCAAGTAAGAGTGGAACCTTCAATTAACCGAACAAAGATTACATATGGTACACGTCTTTGCAAGTGTAAAGACCGACAAAAAAGTAGATTGGTTGATGATCAACACACAACCGGGATAACAGAACCCAAAACCTTACATACATAACCACAAAAGCCCTCTGGGAAATAATCCTAAGTGTTCAGACTACTAATCTCTTCGCATTTCTTCTCGTTCAATCCTTGCCGCTCAATCTCCCCAATTCTTATCCCTCAATCTCCACTGTCGATCTAGCTTTCAATCAGACAGTTGATAAATTCTTTGATCAACCAAGATCCACCGTCGATCTTACCTTCAATCAGATGGTTGATAATCGCTCTAATCAACAAGTTGCATGGTGATCCTACACCGTAGATCAAAACCCATTTGATCTGACAATCCCCAAGTTATCACTTTGGAAACTTGCGCAGTATTTACCCTCTTTACGGAGCCAATATTGATTATAACCTTTGTCTATAAATATTTCAGGTCCTCTCTTCAGCTTAACCTCCAGTCAGTTTGAAACTAATATCCATTCAATACCACAGGCCATTAGATCCTATGGTCAATGGCCCTTCAACAAGCACACTATTTATCACATCCTCAACACTCGTAGTTAGCTATGGCATAAGCAAAGACTGTGGCATCGATGGTTAGGATTCATTGCAGCACTTCCACCACACTCCAGGACTTCCATTCTTTCCTACTCCCGCTAGTCTCCCTCCTGCTCATTATTCATGATCTGGAAGTACTTTATATGTTTGGCTGCCTGTCAATGATAATCTTCCCTCAATTTACTAGAGGGTATAGAATCCGAGTCATACCATATATAGTTATCCTTGCATATCACGCCTTCATTCGCCAGACGATCAGCTAACATATTGGCTTTTCTTCGCACATGAACAAAACTGATGGTTCTTAGTGTTCACAAGTGGGAATGAATACATTGAAAGACCTGTGAGAGCCTCCCATGTTTCAACACTTTTCCAGGTTCCATTCCATTACACATTTTCTTGGCCGCATTAATGACCAATTCTGAGTCAGCTTCAATGATGGCGTTGTGTAAATTTAACTCAATCAAGATTTCCAGGCACTGTTCTAAGGCCATGAGCTCCGCCATGTTATTAGTGGAAGTCCCCAAATGACTGTGGAAGTGATCTGAAAATGGGGCTCTTAAGTTTCTTGTCTAGCTTACAAGAACCTCTCCCACTTCCAAACCTTGAATTTCCCAAGTCTATTTGATTAAGAAATGCGAAATTAAGAAATGCTTGAAAATATAGGTGTATGCTTGTAATTGTTGTAGTTGATTATTTGTTTTAAAATCTGTTGTTTGTGCTGATATGTGAATGTGCTTAAACTGATATATAAATGCATATAATAGTGAATAATGCAGCAATAAAAACAAACACATAAGACAACAAATTAATTAGTAGTTCACCCACAACTCTTGGGCTACATCTCTGTGATCTCTAGTCAACTCGACTAGGATCTCTTGGATTATGGTATTAGTCTTTTTTACAAGCTCTTTGCCCAACTCCTGCTGTTCTACACAAAAACAATGGGTTCAGACACCATTTAATCCCCTGGCTCTTGAAGCTCTTGGCTCTTGGCTCTTGGCTCTTGGCTTTGACTCTGGCTCTTTGGATCTGGTTCAGGCTCTTGGCTCTGACTTTGGCTCTTTAGCTCTTTGGCTCTTCGCTCTGGCTTCTTTCTGCCTTCTGCAACCTTCACGCTCTCTGGCTTTTCACTTGGACTTCAAGTGACCCCAAAGGCTCCCTCAACTACTCTGTGCAGTAGCTCTTTGGCTCTGCAACTGCTTTCAGCATCCCGCTTCCAGCTTCAGCTTGCTCTTAATTGAGCTCTTTGCATCTATCTCTCTCTAGCTCTCTGCAGCTATCAGCTCTCTTGAGCTATCGCTCTTTGAAACTATCGACTCTCTGGATCTCTATCCTTCAAGCTCTCAGGCCCTTGTCCCTTCACTTGTTGTCTGCAACTAGGGATGTGACAGCGTGAGATCTCGCTCTTCGCTTTCGGTCCAACACTCTGGCTGCTACATTTTTGTTAGTATTTTGCTCCTTTGCACTGTCGACTCTCGACCTTTGAGGAATTCACCCGGCTCTGTCGCTCCCTGTCCATTCCTCTTCTTACAATCATGAGGAAGCATTCTTTTGGCACCTTTGTGGCTCTCTGAGCTTCATAACACATAGGTGTAATGGTGGTTTCCAAAGGAAAGGGATTGGCACATGGGAAACTGGTCGTTTTGCCTTCCTATTCTGGTTCGCTCGAATCCATTCTTTGAGCGTTAGCAATCATTTTTAAATGCTCTCGGGGATGGATGCCACCTATACATTAACGGAAGGGGCAATCAGTGCTTGCAATCCTTTGAAACAATCGTTTTTTGTTAACACAGGAAAACACTGCAAAACATAGAAGAATCCACAGAATACTGTTTATTCGGACTTGAAATTCCCATAACCCTGCTTTATAGCAGTATCAAGTCCCCCTGGGAGTCACTATTGCATATCGCAATTGGCCTGTCCATAGGTTTCCCCTTTTTATTTTTAAAATATGTTAATACATGGAAAATAACACAAAAATGCCATCGAACTGACTTCAAAATATATTAAATCTAGCTTATAGCCCCATTGGGTCTGGCCATCACATCGGGCATCTATAATATATATTAATTATATATTATATATATATATATATATATATATATATATTATTATATTATATATATATATATTATATATTATATTATTATATAGTATATTATATATATATAATTATATATTATTATTATATATATATTAGATATTATATATTATATATTTAACATATTGGCCGTTCTTCTATAATGCTTTGATTGCGATCCATTGATTTTGACAATCACACCATCGCATATCGCATGGGTCTAAGGCCTGGTGCTCTGCTCCTCTGATCGCCTGATTGCCAATCACATCAACGTATCGCTATTGCACATGTAAATGGCCCGGGGTCCTTTCAACGTTCAATGGAACATTGTGATGCGATATTGCAGCAATCGCATATTGCAATTGCTTGAGGCTTAAGGTCCGGCCCAACGTCGTTGTTCTATTTTGATGTGATGAAGCCATCTCCACTGTCGATCTAACGGCCCACGTGCAATTGCACTTCCCTTTAAAGGCCAAGGTCCGATAATGCTTCTGCTTGGCTTCTCTGATGTGATTTCCTCCATGAGCCTTTTAGGCCATTTTTAATAGAATTGCCCCTTTTCAAAGGATAAAGGGAAACTTCTTCCTGCGATAACTTCTTCATCTGAAGTCCATTTCCGCCCATTCAAGTTGCGTTGGATTCAGAATGAAGAGATCTATGCAATGAGACTATTTCTGAGAGTAGCCTGTGATTTTCAATTTCCTCTTATTTACAAAGGATTTGTGCCATTTGGCACCTTTTACCTCTTACATGAAGTCTTTTAGACTTAGAGGTTTATCCAAGATCCATTTTTGGATCACGCCTTCCCACTAAAATAACTTTTGGTCTCCAAAAGACTGATATACTAATCTGAACAGTAAATGAGAGTGGCTCATCCTCTTCTTTTTAGCCTCCCTACCCTTGCCTTTGCATTGTACCCCTGAACCAAAGTTCCTGACCACTTCCCTTCTTGGATGGGCTAGTCTTCGCGGGAAGAACTGTCCTCCTCCTTGCCTTCCTGCAGAACTTCCATTGTACTGGTCATAGAATGTAGTTTTGAGCTTCTTTTCCTTGATCATTGATCCAAGGTGGCTCAACAAATGTGAAGTACATCTGCTCCATAAAAATTTCATGTGTACCTATTTGACAAGCTGCCAACAACAACTGTTAGGAACAACAAGGATACAAGCAACAACTGGATGGACTAACTCCTGCTTCAACAAAAGAAACAAATTTCACATCTTGTGAACACCTCCATGTCTTATATCTACATGCAAATGATGGACTAGACAACAATCCCACAAAACATGCCTTTAAACAGATGACCCTTAAGTCAAGCATGTAGAAAAAGACCATTAGGACTCTTTTTCAAAAGATGAAACTTTCATTATTATCTCCATTTGGAGACCAAGTTAACTTCTTTCAAGTCAACATGGCATCACATGCAGGTCAAAGTAATCAACCCTTCAAGTTAATCACACATACATGTTCAAACACAAGGAAATCATCAGCATCCTTGTGTTCATGCACATCATTCTCATGCATGCATTTCATCCTTCAAATTTCGCTTAAGTACACTGTACCTTCGAAGCCGAAATGAATATAATGTTTCATCCTTCAACTTTTGCTTAAGCACACTATACATTCAAAGCTCTTGTGCTTCAATGATTTTCTTGAGTTCCTTCAGGATAAGGAGAATTCCTTCAGCCCTTCTTCCTTCTTGTCCTCTCCTGGACTTACCTATCACTAGCTTTCCCTTCACCTTTTCAAACTCAAACAATAGTCAGTCTGCAATAGGCCTACATCAATTAGACAATCAGTCCTTGATTGCCCAAACACCTTTCAGACAAGCAGTCTTTGCTTTGTCAATCAAGCATTTTGATATAACCTTCTTGGAAGGTGTGGTTAACCAAACTTAAGCTCTGATACCACCTGATCTAAAAATGGGGCTCTTAGGCTTCTTGTCTAGCTTACAAGAACCTCTCCCACTTCCAAAGCTTGAATTTTCCCAAGTCTATTTGATTAACCAATGCAGAATTAAGAAATGTTTGAAAATATACGTGTATGCTTGTAATTGTTTCAGTTGATTATTTGATTTAAAATATGTTGTTTGTGTTTATATGTGAATGTGCTTAAACTGATGTATAAATGCATATAACAATGAATAATGCAGCAGTAAAGACAAACACATAAGGCATCAAATTAATTAGGAGTTCACCCACAACTCTTGGGCTACATCTCTGTGAGCTCTAGTCAACTCAACTAGGCTCTCTAGGATTATGGTATTAGTCCTTTTTACAAGCTCTTGGCCAAACTCCTACTGTTCTACACAAAAACAATGGGTTCAGACACCATTTAATCCCCTGGCTCTTAGCTCTGGCTCTTTGGCTCTTGGTTCTAGCTCTTGGCTCTACCTCTGGCTCTTTGGCTCTAGTTTGGGCTCTTGGCTCTGACTCTGGCTCTTTGGCTCTGGTTCGGGCTCTTGACTCTGAATTTGGCTCTTTGGCTCTTTGGCTCTTCACTCTAGCTTCTTTCTGACTTCTACAATCTTCACACTCTCTGGCTTTTCACTTGAACTTCAAGTGACCCCAAAGGCTCCCTCAGCTGCTTTGTGCAGTAGCTCTTTGGCTCTGCAACTGCTTTCAACATATCGCTTCCAGCTTCAGCTTGCTCTCAATTGAGCTCTCTACAACTATCGCTCTCTAGCTCTCTACAGCTATTGGCTCTCTGCAACTATTTCTCTCTCTAGCTATCGGCTCTCTGGCTCTCTGTCCTTCAAGCTCTCAGGCTCTTATCCCTTTGCCTGATGTCCCTTCCTCATCCTAAGGGCACATCCTTTGTAATCATCCCAACCTCTGGTGGCTTCTGCTTGTACTCATCTCTCTGCCGCTATCAACTCTCTGCAACTATCGCTCTCTGTAGCTATCGGCTCTCTGGATCTCCGTCCTTCAAGCTCTTTGGCTCTTGTCCCTTCACTTTCTGTCCCTTCCTCATCCTGAGGACACATCCTTTGCAATATCCCCAATCTCTGGTGGCTTGTGCTTCTACTCGGCTCCCCTCAGCTAGGTAAGTGATAGTGTGAGCTCTTGCTCTCCACTTTCAGTCCAACACTTTGGCTACTACATTTTTGTCAGGCTTCTGCTCCTCTGCACTGCCAGCTCTTAGCCTTTGAGGAATCCCCTCGGATCTATAGCTCCCTATCCATTCCTCTTCTTGCAATCATGAGGAAGCATTCTTTTGGCACCTTTGTGGCTCTCTAAGCTTCATAACGCATAGGTGTAATGGCAGTTTCCAATGGAAAGGGACTGGTGCACGAGAAACTGGTCATTTTGCCTTCATGTTTTAGTTTGCTCGAATCCCTTCTTTGAGTGTTAACAATCATTTATAAATGCTCTCGAGGATGGATGCCACCTATACCGTAACAGAAGGGGCAATTGGCGCTTGCAATCCTTTGAAACAGACATCTTTTGTTAACATAAGAAAACGCTGCAAAACATAGAATAATCCATAGAACACTGTTCATCCAGACTTGAAATTCCCATAACCCCACTTTATAGCGCTATCAGGTCTGCCTGGGAGTCGCTATCGCATATCTCAATTGGCCTGTCCATAGGTTCCCGCTTTGTATTTTTAAAATACGCTAATACATGGAAAATAACGCAAAAATGCCATCGAACAGACTTCAAAATATATTAAATCTGGCTTATAGCCCCATCAGGTCCAGCCATTGCATCGGGGATATGTGTATATATATATATATATATATGGTCATTCCTCTGTAATGCTCTGATTGCGATCCACCGATTTCGGCGATCGCACCATCGCATATCACAATCTCTTGAGGCTTGAGGTCTGACCCAACATCATTGTTCTATTGCGATGTGATGAAGCCATCTCCACCGTCAATCTAACGGCCCATGTGCAATCGCACTTCCCTTTAAAGGCCAAGGTCTGATAACACTTCTACTTGGCTTCCCCGATGCGATTTCCTCTATGAGCCTTTTAGGCCATTTTTAATGGAATTTGCCCATTTTTCAAAGGATAAAGGGAAACTTCTTCCTGCGATAACTTATTCATCTGAAGTCTGTTTCCTCCCATTCAAGTTGCACTGGATTCAGAATGAAGAGGTCTCTGCAATGAGACTATTTTCGAGAGCAACCTGTGATTTTCAATTTCCTCTAATTTACAAAGGATTTGTGCCATTTGGCACCTTTTACCTCTTACATGAAGTCTTTTAGACTTAGAAGTTTATCCAGGATCCATTTTTGGATCAAGAAGATATCCTTTATGCTCCCCTACTCATCTCTTATGACACCTCCAAATCCAACCATCCCGTGGTTGCCCTTAGAGGCCCTATCTATATTGATTTTCAAAAAACCATTAGGAGGAGTGTTTGGTCAATTTAGTGTGATCTAAATTGCTATTTATATTGTCAACCTGAGGTTCGTAAACTAACGAAGTGAGGTGTACTATATGTACTTAGATAACCATTTTCTTATGTTTTTGTCATTTTAATCTTTTTTAGTTTGTTTTTGGATTTTATTCTTTTCTTAATGTGTGGTGATGAAAGTGAAGTGTGAAGTGTGTGGAGTGTAAATGGTGATGATTTCTATACTCGAAAAATGCTCAAAAGAAAGCTTTACAATAACTGAAATGAAACCAATTCTTAAGAGAAAACAAAATTGCATCAAAAAGCGAACTAATGGCAATGGCCCAGTATCCTTGCTGCTGAAAACGAAAAGAAAGCAAAAACTTGAAAAACAACTCAACTTAAAGTAAAGCAGCTACTTCACACTACTTGAGCTTTTTAGATCCTTTGCCCCTTGGCTCAATCTACCGTGGGGAAGTAATCATGAGCATAACAAGCAATATGATATTTAACTGTTCAAGAAAATAAATTGCATAAGGAAACTAATCACACTACTTGAATTCTTCAAATCCTTTACCCCTTAGCCCAATCTACCTCGGGGAAGTAATCATGAACATAACAAGCAATATGATAACTAAATGTAAAAAGAAATTAATCACACTACCCAGACTCTTTTAGTTCTTTACCATTCAGCTCAATCTACTTTATGGAAAGCAACTATGAGTAAGTAATATGACATCTAAATCACACCACATTTATTAATCTTCTGATCTCCTGCTGATATAGTCATTTGACCACAGAAAGAAATCATAAATTGTTAAGCAGTATGATATATAACTAGCAGAAAAAGAAATAAACAAATAACAACTTGAAAAGGACAATGCTGAATGTAAATTGCATAAAATAAAGGTTAGCAGGAAGGACAAGATGATCACATATGCCAAAAGTTATTAAAGAAAATGAAAGATTGCCCGGGCTGCCTAAAAGAACCTGCAAAAAGCACTGATCAGTTTAAAAAGACAAAGATATGAACAGCAGAAACATAAAGCAACATATTATGTACAAACTAATGACAAAACAAAAGCATAATGAAACTAAACAAATACTTTACAGGGCTTCAGTATGCAGGGGCCCTCTACCACTTCAGCCAATCAAATGATCACAAGACTATCTTCAAAAAGGTCTACTCATGTATTCAAATCAGCAACATATAAACTAGTGGGGTGACAAAATAACCAGCAGCGTGCGGAAATTACATAACAGTTCAGAAATTCTATGCATCCCAAAGTCTCTTTACAGCGTTTGATAACGCATTATTTATAATGTAAAAATCCTACAGTTAACTGATCAACTACTTATGCTATTAACTGCATGCCATGGACACGTAGATCTCTTGAGCCGAGATCTAGTGTAACTGTCGTTATGATTCTTAAATCCTGGAGTGGTTGGCTGTTAGATTCGTTGTTCAAGAACGATCCTCAGGTGCGCTGGAGCCTCCGTGAGCTGGGAACTAGGCCACGTATCATTCGCGTGCCTATAACAGTGACGTGCCACTGCTGGACTCTTTGGTTGGCCACGTCTTTGACTTTGGTTGACCGCGGCCTCAAAATGATGATTTGGCTGGTTCGAAGGGACACGATCCATGTACATGCCCTCTGGAGCTTGCCCATATAGCTCGTTCTTTCAGAAGACACCTGGAGCACAACCTTTAACAAAATGGCTGCGGAATCATGTGCTGGCTGCGGAAACCTGTGCTGGCTGCGGAAAATGACAAGTTTCCGCAGCTGCATGAACAAAAGACTAAACCAAACAACATACATCAGTATAGTTAGAAAACCATATAAACAGTCCTTTTTAAACTATAATGCAATGATTCAACCATTGGATGAGCGAAGTAAGTGGAGCATGAGGGTTAAGAGGGTGTGTAGGAAGGTGCAAGGTTGAGGCTCAACAAGGAGGCTACGAGATCTCTTTACCAATGGTTGTTTTGCTCACACCCTTAATAATGCCTAGGGGAACCAGAGAATGGAGACCCAACTATCTCAGAATGCGAGCCTCCTGGGCCAAAGGGAGGTCCTCAAGAATTTTCCACATAAGGGCTCCTACTGTATCTTTGATCTGTTGTAGAATTTGGCCAATGATATTATCGGTCGACCCTGTTTTGTTCTTGAAAATCCTGCCATTGCGTTCTTTCTAGACATCCCAAATAATAAAGCCTGGAACCAGAGTCCAAGCCTTGTTAATGATTTCATTACCTAATAAGTATTTCCTCCAATTCTCTAATGTGTTGGTGATGATGAGTCTGCCCCTGTTAGTTTTCCTAAAGATTGAGGTCGCTCAATCCCACAAGGTGGAGCTGAAGGGGTAGAGGATTAGTAAATGTTCCATCAATTCTTCCTATAAGCCACATAGATGCCATTTGGATGGGCAAGCAAATCCCCTTTTTAGAAGATTGTCCCATGTGAGAATTTTCTTTTGGTGAACCAACCACATAAACAACTTGACTTTCATCCATTGCGAGTTCCTCCAAAGGTTATTCCAAACCTGGTCAGGGTTTGGATAATCAAAACGTAGGGCCATTTGTTTAGCTTCTTCGAGGTTAAAGGTGTTTCTGGTGCTTTGACCCCATCTCAGTTGGTCAGAAAAGGAAGACACTAAAATCTTCCTCTTCTCCAAGTCAAGAGCAAGGGAATTCGCCTGGGATTTAAAAGGACTCTCTTCACTGTAACCAGGATTCTTCCACATTCTCCATTTATCATTGTCCCTTACCTGATCCCAGAAGTCACTTACCATGATTAAACCTTTGTTGTCAATGTCATTCTTGAGAGTGGTTGGTTCTTTTCTAAACAAATTTTTTTCATGCTGTTAGTTATCCTCCCAAAACCGTGCAAGGTTCCCAGCTTGGATCTCCTAGAAACTATGCTATTAGACAATGGCTCTATTTTCCCAAGCAAGGTTCCCAAGGTGGGAGCCCTTGATGAGCCCTAAAATTCTGATATGATTGCTCTCTTACCAATTATTTGCATATTTGTGCTTCCAAAGGTTGGCCCAAGTGGTTGTTGACTCCTTGAGCCACCTCCACCATATTTTGGATCCCGATACTCTGTTGAGAATTTCAGGCTCATGAAGCCCCAAACCACCATGGGCCTTAAGATTGCAGAGCTTTTCCCAGGCTACCAAAGCCCACTTATTTATCTCTTCCCCTTTACCCCAAACAAAATCTCATTGAATACTCCTGATTTGTTGTAGAACTCCTTTGGGAGCAAGGAGAGCTGAAAACATGAAAATTGGTATGACTTGTAGGACAGCCTTTGTAAGCACAAGACGCCCCACCAAATTCAAAGAACTATAGGTCCATTTCCTAACTTTATCCTGAATTTTATTAGTGACTGACTCCCACACTCCCTTACTGAGAGGTTTGTCAGTAAGAGGCATTCCAAGGTACTTGGAAGGTAACTGAGCCGTTTGAAACCCAAGAATTCTAGTGAGGTTCCTTTGAATAGCAATGTCAGTATTGAAAAAAAAACCTTTGATTTGTTAAGGCTTACCTCTATACTAGCATCCAATGCAAAATCGTTTAGGATTTGTTTGAAAGCTCTGGCTTCCTTGACCATAGGAATGCCCTGCAGCATTGTATCATCCACAAATTATTGATGAGTAGAGGTAGCCCCATCCGGGGTAAGTTTCAGACCCTGGATTCTTCCTTCAGCATTTTCCATTTTGATCGCTTTGCCTAGTCCTTCCATCATTAGAACAAAGAGGAAGGGGGAGAGAAGATCCCCTTGTCTAAGACCCCTAGAGGGTATAAAGGTTCTAGAGGGAGAGCCATTAAGCAGAATGGAGAAGCTAGTCGTGGATACAAGGGCCATAACCCATCTTATCCAGTTTTGGTTGAAGCCATAAGCTCTTATCACTTCCCCGATGTACGCCCAACTTAGCTTATCATAAGCTTTCGCTAGGTCCAGTTGCATGATCATACCAACTTGCTTATTTCTCTTAAAAGAGTGTACCACCTCCTGAGCTTGTATGATGTTGTTGAGAATCTATCTTCCTTCCACAAAACCAGTTTGCTCCTCTAAAATGAGAGCAGGAAGAAGAGGCTTGAGTTTGTTAGCAATCACTTTGGAAATAATTTTGTACACCACATTACATAAGGCTATGGGTGTAAATTTGTTCGATGTCATGGCTTTTTCCTGCTTTGGAATCAAAGCTATGAAAGAGGCATTAAGAGCTTTCAAAATAGTTTTGGATCTTCTAGAGTCTTCCACAACCTCAAGGATATCTTGTTGGCCTATTTTCCAGCAAGATTTGAAGAAATCCACATTGAAACCATCAGGTCCAGGACCTTTCCCATTTTCCATCTCATTGATAACTTCACTAAACTCTTCTTCAGACACTAGCCTGTTAAGATTGTGGTTGTCTTCCCTGGTTACAAGCTTAGGAATGAACTTTGTGAATTTATTAATGAACCGAGATCTGTCAACGAGAGGCTCCTCTACTATGCTACAGAAGTGTTGAACTAGGAAAAATTATATTTCTTTGTGTGAGACGAGCTCTTTCCCTTAAGAATATTTGAGTTTGGAAATTTTGTTATGAGATCTATGATCCATGGTTGATCTATGAAAAAACTTCATGTTTCTTTCTCCTTCTCTAATCCACTACACCCTCGATTTTTTTCTCTAGTAAATCTCCTCTTGCATGCACTGATCTTCCCATTTTTTCTGAAGAGATTTAGACTGAATTTTCCGTTCCTCGGTAAAACCCTCTCAGATGTTGATTTGATTAATCTCTTGGAGTTTCTGCTCAAATTTTTTTTTGGCTTTAAAAATATTGCCAAACTCTTGTTTGTTCCAATATTTAAGCCTAGATTTGATGTGTTTGAGTCTCTACTATAGCATGAAAATTTTAGTGCCTTGAATGGGCCTATCTTCCATCCACCATTTGTCAATATTGCTGGTGAAATAAGGATGAGATAGCCAAATATTTTCAAACCTAAAAGGTTTGTTCCTCTGTGTACCCATAAAAGTAGCTTCCAGCTAGACAATCCAATGGTCCAAGCCTCTGAAGGGAAGGATTAAAGCTGATGTATCAAGGCCTGTGATAAGGAGGTCCTCTAAGATTATAAATCTGTCTAATTTAGAGGCGACTTTAGAAGCCCCTCTCCTCTTATTACTCCAAGTAAAAATGTCATTTACTGTTTCTATGTCCACTAGCCCCATGTTATTCATGAAGTTCTGGAAGGCAATGGAGTTCCTACTTAGTTTTCTGGTACCGCCTTTTTTCTCTGTAAGAGATCTGATCATATTGAAATCCCCTGCCAAAATATACGACATATCATGATATCTCTCCCTCAGTTCCTCAAGGGAGGTGAGAAGCTTTTGTTTTTCCTCTAGTTTTTGAGGACCATAGACATTAGTGCTCATGTAAATCTCCTTATCCCCCAAAGGTTGAATCACCATCAATAGATAATTCCTAGAAGCTTTAGCGTCTAGGATTCCAAGTTTTTGACGATCACATAGAGTGAGAATCCCACCTGCTAAGTTATCCACTTTAACCTCTAGATACTCATACTTAATTAACCATTTCCTATGTATCTCTCTGATCTTGTCCATCGAACATTTTGTTTCCTGAATAAAAACTATATCTGATTTTTCTTCTTTTATTCTACTGCTAAGATTTCTTTGTTTCCTTTTACTTCCTACACCCCTAATGTTCCAGGTTGTAAGCTTCATTAAGAAAGGTTTGTAAAGGAGTAACTAATAAGATCCTTAATCTTACCTAAGTTAATCATAAGTTTCCCAAATTTGGACATCAGCTCCTTCTATTTTTTCCTTCCTCTTTTCCTACCCAGGTTATTGGAAGAAAGCATCAGTGTATCCTCCATCGTTTTCACTACCCTATTCTCCTGGCTGTCATGGTTTCTTTTGACTCTAGAACACTTTGTTTATGATCTCCAGAGGAAGAGCTGTTGAACCCTACCAAACTTCTCTTTTGGCAGAGAGTCTACCCCTTTGGTGATTCCCTGCTCTAGAAACTTTTCTAGATAAAAATTCTCCCTCTCTAGAATCTCTTATAGTTCATGGTCTTCTGCTCTTGCCTCACTTGGGGTCATCTCATTGTCCCTGCTGAGCTCCATCATGCTCAGCACATCATCCGTTTGTTTGTTGTTTTCTGGTATATCCTCCATATAAACATCCCTTTCCTTCTTAGTGGGAATATTCTCTGATTCCTGTTTCGTCCCATTGTTTTCAACTTCTTCTTCGAAGATCTTGAAGCTATTGTGGTTTGATTGTCTGTCTTCAGTAATTTTCTTTTGATACCGCTTGCCTCCTTTCCCTTTAACACCAACCATAGTGAAACCTTCAGTATCCTTGCCTGTAGTGGCTTTCATATTGCTCTCCAGCTTGTTCATTAGGCAGTCCCTATATAAGTGCCCATGTTCATGGCACTTCCGGCACCTAAATGAGATGTGTTCATAATCCACCACCTGCACCCATTCTTCATTATACACTTCTAAAATGATTTCATCCGGAAGTGCCCCTGATAAGTCCATTTCCACACATATCCGAGCGAAGGAAGTGTATTTGCCTCTTAGAGCAGCATTTGAGATCTTTATAAAATGCCCTAGTTTATTTCCGATATCCTTTAGAGACTCCAACAGCAAATAATCTAAAGGGAGGGAGAAGATTCTTATCCATACCGGCACCGAGGTGAAAGTTTCTCGTTCAGGGACAATGTTCATTACCCATGGTCTCATGTAAAGGCCTGCAGAAGCGTAAAAATAGGGTCCTCCCTGTTATCACTCAAGAAAAAATTCCTAAATTTTGATCATCAGTTGGATTCCAAAGTATTGGTGTTAATATTGGTCTAGTCTTTCCATGGTTTGACTTAGAGTCTAAGACCTATAAGGGAGTCTTGTTGGTATTGTCAAATAGGGTCAACACTCTGGTTTTGCCTATCACTGGTCCCACATCACACATAAATTTCCATGTGTCAAACTTGTGTCAAGGTTTTCATGCACTATGAAACTGCCTAGGAGTTTTCGTAGTGCAAAACCCAAAATTTTCACTGAACTAGGAGTTTTCGTAGCACGCTACAAAACCCCTGAAAAAGCCTGTTTCAGCATAAAAGACTCTGTCTTCTACTTTTACTAGTCAACTTCCAAAAGGGGTCCTGAGCAGCTGAGAACTCAATTTTGAAAACGGAAAGTGATTTTTCTTCCTAACATACTACACTACAAAAACCTCTTTCACTTTCTTCAAATTCGTTCTGAGGTGGGAAGAATTTATGGTTAAACTTGCGCTACGAAACTGTTGAAAGTCACGCTTTGTCTTCTGGTTTTAGTAGTATTTTTTAAGATCAGTTTCTGGTCATAGGAAAAGGTATTTTGAAATTATGAAGGAGGTTTCTCTTCATCAGCTCTCCAGATACAATAACCTATCTCACTTTCTTCATAAGTGTTATCAGTTGGGAGATACTAATTTTTCTTTTTAACCCTAATTTTAGAGAACAATTTTTTTCCTATTTTACACATGTGTTTCAAGGATAGATGTTGGATGGATGGAGAAGTTTTTTAAAAACCCAAGAGAGGTTTTTGTTCTAGACAAAATGGACTACAAAAACCTCCTTCAGTTTCGTAAAATATGTCATGGATGAGAAGACAAAGGCTCTATCCCACGTGCCAATTTTCAAGGATCCTAAACCTAAAAACAAGGAAACATGTTCCCTAATTTCTAGGGTTTATCATCAGCAGTAAGGTGACAACGTGGGAGGCTTCATCAAATTCGACCTGATGAGGTTGCAGCTTTCAAAGATTGCATTCAATTTTTAATTAAGGTGGTTTAGTCATAATAAGGAGTTACAATCCTAGTTGTATTAGGTCTCTAGGACTGTTAGTTAACAACTAGTTGTAATTAATAATTTGCTTAAGTATCAATAGGTGTCAGGTCAAGTGAAATTCGAATTCCCCTCATGATGGAGGAAGGAATCCAAGCTTGTAATGAACTCTATATATGACAAGATATGTAATGCACTAAAGGTTGGAAATTTTCAAAGAAACAAGCACATTGTGTTATTGTATGTGACTATATGTTTTCAGGTTAATACAAAGAGTTGCTTTCACTACTCAGGATTCAAAAAGGGTTTTAATGTTTGATTTTCCTCATGGATTCCTTCATATACTTACTTGCAGTGGTATAGACACATGTTACTTAGAATTCATTGATGATGCTCTAACTTCCTTCATGTGTTTGTAGGCTCTGTTCTCTACATTATATCTTTGTTTTGCTTTTATGTTAAAACCCTCTATGCCCTGATTTCCATGTTAAATTGATATTGTTGTTGTACTGAAACACACTTTTACTCTATAGCCCAATGGAAGTTTGTTAATTGGTATTTCAACCATTTATACATTGTTGTTCGAATTTTCCATAGAGTTGGCCATCTAATATTCAAAGTAAAATCTTTAATCCAGTGAGAGAGCCCTCTCAGGTTGAGGAGGCTAAGCCTCAGCCAAAACTTTGGTTTGAAATAGTTACTCAAAGTCTTCCTGATCAGCAGCCTATCAGGGTTGGATTTTTGTGATAACATTGTGGTGCATCGGCCGGGAGCGTGAAGATTATTCATTCCCGAAATCAAGAAGTTGAACTTCTGAAGGTAGCAGGAGCTCAAAAAGTTTTCGAGGCTGCAATCTACCTTGGCGACTCCACACATCAAATAATAAATTGGAAGGTGACTCCACTGCTAGAAGATCAGTAGCTTGATGAAGTTTCAAGATGAGTTCCATTACAAGAATGAATTCCAGGTATGCCCCTATGAATCGGTCTCATATCCCTGGTTTTCCAAATCCTATGCCAAAAGTTGAATGGTTAGATGATCTTCCAATATTCAAAGATGAAAAGAAAGACAATGCTGCTCTTCATTTGGTTAGGTTCCATATGCATATACGCAGTATTAAGGTTCAGTTCCCTGAAGATTGTCTCATGAGGATGTTTATGACCACTTTAGAAGGAAAAGCATGGTCTTGGTATAAAAGCTTGGAAAATGGTTCAATATATTCGCTTGCTAATTTTCATGATGAATTCTATGAGATGTATAAAGAATGTCATCCTTCCTTATTGTTGGTCAAAAATTGTTGTAAACATTCTTTGAGTCTTATTCAATATTTGGAGGATTGTTATGATGATGATGAATTTATGGATGAAGAAATTTTAGAGGCTCTTCATAACAATACATTTCAACACCAAGAAGAAAGAATAACATCCCACGAAATGCAACATGAAGATCAGCAGGGGTTTACTTATGAAAATCATATTACATCCTCTGAGATTGATGTAGAGATGCAACAGACTTGTCAGTCTTCAGATCAATGTGAAGATGAAAATGACTACAAACACCAAGAAAAAATACTAGAAGAAATTTTTTATAACCCTCAAGCAGAGGAAAAGGTTGTTCATTTTTGTAATTCCTTGCAGCAGCTTACATCAAAGAATGATCTTAATAATGAAGAAAATTACATTGTTTGTGGGAATCATTCAGAAAGGTAGTTGGATAACTTATCAAAGAAATTTTGTGTGGCTGAGGATCAGTTGTTTGAAGATATAGAATTTTATGAGAATCATCAAACTAACCATGTGTTTTTTTACCCTATAGCTGACTACATGGAAAAGATTTACTGTTCAGGCTTCTAGTTATATTTTCATCTTGAAGAACAGTTACACCTCATGCTGCCTTAGTTATTTCAGTTTCTGGTTTATTTTTGCTTCAAGCATAGTCAAGAGATTCAAGTGTCAGATCAGATCGATGATTGGCTTCATTGGAAGTTTCATGTTCCTTGAGCTACAAGTGGAGATTGCAGCTGATAGGGTAGGTAAGTAGATGCAAATAAGCTCAGCTATTATCACTCAAGAAAAAATTCCTAAATTTTGATCATCAGTTGGATTCCAAAGGATTGGTGTTAGTCTTGGTCTATTCTTTCCATGGTTTGACTTAGAGTCTAAGACCTAGAAGGTTGTCTTGTTGGTATTGTCAAATAGGGTCAACACTCTGGTTTTGCCTATCATTGGTCCCACATCACACATAAATTTCCATGTGTCAAACTTGTGTCAAGGTTTTCATGCACTATGAAACTGCCTAGGAGTTTTCATAGCGCAAAACCCAGAATTTGCACTGAACTAGGAGTTTTCCTAGCACGCTATGAAACCCCTGAAAAAAGCCTATTTCAGCATAAAAGATTATGTTTCTACTTTTACTAGTCAACTTACAAAAGGGTTCCTGAGCAGCTGAGAACTCAATTCTGAAGACCGAAAGAGTTTTTTATTCTTAACATATTGCACTACAAAAAACTCTTTCACTTTCTTCAAATTCGTTCTGAGGTGGGAGAAATTTATGGTTAAACTTGTGTTAAGAAACTGCTCAAAGTCACGCTTTGTCTTCTGGTTTTAGTAGTCTTTTCCAAGATCAGTTTCTGGTCATAGGAAAAGTTATTTTTGAATTCGAAAGGAGGTTTCTCTTTATTAACTCTCCAGATACAATAACCTATCTCACTTTCATCATCCGTTTTATCAGTTGGGAGATACTAAGTTTTCCTTGAAACCCTAATTTCATAGAACAGTTTTTTCCTATTTTACACGTGTGCTTCAAGGACAGATTATGGAAGGCTGGAGAAGTGTTTAAAAAAAAAAAGAGAGGTTTTTGTTCTAGACAGAATGGACTACAAAAACCTCCTTCAGTTTCGTAAAATATGTCATGGATGAGAAGACAAAGGCTCTATCCCACGTGCCAATTTTCAAGGATCCTAAACCTAAAAACAAGGAAACATGTTCCCTAATTTCTAGGGTTTATCATCAGCAGTAAGGTGACAACGTGGGAGGCTTCATCAAATTCGACCTGATGAGGTTGCAGCTTTCAAAGATTGCATTCAATTTTTAATTAAGGTGGTTTAGTCATAATAAGGAGTTACAATCCTAGTTGTATTAGGTCTCTAGGACTGTTAGTTAACAACTAGTTGTAATTAATAATTTGCTTAAGTATCAATAGGTGTCAGGTCAAGTGAAATTCGAATTCCCCTCATGATGGAGGAAGGAATCCAAGCTTGTAATGAACTCTATATATGACAAGATATGTAATGCACTAAAGGTTGGAAATTTTCAAAGAAACAAGCACATTGTGTTATTGTATGTGACTATATGTTTTCAGGTTTATACAAAGAGTTGCTTTCACCACACAGGATTCAGCAAGGGTTTTAATGTTTGATTTTCCTCATGGATTCCTTCATATACTTACTTGCAGTGGTATAGACACATGTTACTTAGAATTCATTGATGATGCTCTAGCTTCCTTCATGTGTTTGTAGGCTGTGTTCTCTACATTATATCTCTGTTTTGCTTTTATGTTAAAACCCTCTATGCCCTGATTTCCATGTGAAATTGATCTTGTTGTTGTACTGAAACACACTTTGACTCCATAGCCCAATGGAAGTTTGTTAATTGATATTTAAATCATTTATACATTGTTGTTCGAATTTTCCATAGAGTTAGCCATCTAATCTTCAAAGTAAAATATTTAATACAGTGAGAGAGCCCTCTCAGGTTGAGGAGGCTAAGCCTCAGCCAAAACTTTGGTTTGAAATAGTTACTCAAATTCTTCCTGATCAGCAGCCTATCAGGGTTGGATTTTTGTGATAACACTCCCTCAAACACTTTGTCTTTATCCTCTAAGCTTGTGAACACCACCATGAAGAAGCCCTTGGACCCAAGGTGAAGGTTAATTTTCCCCTTTGGTTTCCAGTGGTTCCTTATCCATGCTTGCAAAGCCTTCTTCGTCAGCCAAATCCCCATAAATTTGCAGATAACACATATTCTGCCATGTGTTCTCTGTGCACCTGCAACGCTGGGTCACTTAAAACGGCTCGACGAATAGTGGTCGACTTGGGTTTATAGGCCCCTGATGTATTCATAGGAGCACCTTTTTGACTACTAACCTCTGTCCTCTTCTCCTTACTAGCTTCCTCATGATTCTCTCCCTGCGCTTGAGGTCCACTGGTTTCCAATTTTTATTTATTTGTAGCCTTTGTTGCCACCTCCGTTGGTTTCTTGAAGCGATGCGATCCAACTCTCTTGCTTTTGTCTGCAGCCACTTGACTATAGGAGGGAGTTGAACTCCCTCCTCTGTGCCCCGCCATGGTAACCAGTTACACAAACCCTAAAGCAAAAAAACCACAAATGCACATGTTATCACGAACATGCATCATTTCATAATAAGTTCTAGGTTTTTGAAGGAATGTACTAAGGTTTTTGATCAGGAATCAGAACCCCATATAAAGGAAAACTAGCTAATCCCCTTTTTGGACTCCCACTGTGCTCCCACCCTAATTCATATGAATAGCATGTGAGGATAATATTGTAAAGAATATAACACATACCTAATAACATCCCCAACCATAGGTTGGATCAATAAATAATACATTGTACTCATACATCAAGAGAGATGAACAATACCTTCAACCCACATGAAATATTGAATCAAAGAATATATGTTGAACCCACATACATGACATCCCAAGTGTATCATAATACCATTTTAAACCATCATATATATATATATATATATATATAGAGAGAGAGAGAGAGAGAGAGAGAGAGATGCCTCTTATTATATTTTTTTGGCTTTTGAATTTGATATGGACATTATTATGAGTTTTGTGCACTAAATAAGGTGGCTTGATTACGGGGGAAAAATGGATTTTAACTCCTAAATTATTATTCCAGGATATAAGTGGAATTTTGACGAAGTGCACAACTAGGGTTTCTCAGAGTTACAAAGCTTGTTCCCAATGGAGGGACACATAGGAGGGAGCTCCACTCCCTCCTACAAGGACGTAGTTGCCAGCAAAGGTAACACATCATTGAGTAATGTCAGACAAACTACGAAGGAAGGGAAAAGAAATAATGAAAAGGAGACAGATGGGTTCAAAACCAAGGAAAATAGTAGCACAAAGGACAAGGAGGAAGAAGACAAAAGTCAGGGAACAAGGGAAAAAAAACAAAAGGGACCTTGCATACCCAAAACGGAGATCACTCCTAGAGTAGTGTTAAATGATCCTGCTCTACAGGCACACAGGGAACACATGGGGACCTATGCTATTATTTGTAAATTCATGGGATTATGGCCCACTGAAAAGGCCTTACAGACGTGGATCAAGTTTCACTAGAAACCCAAAGGAAGCATTGATCTACACCTTGGGTCAAAGGGATTCTTCACCATGGTGTTCAAAAATATCGAAGACAAAGACAAAATATTCGAAGGAGGACCATACTTTTATGCAGTAGCTGGCCTCTACATGTGGCCTTGGGTTATAAACTTTGTTCCAGAACGGGAGACTTTCACCTTGGTAACAGTCTGGGTAAGGCTCTATTATCTACCTCTTGATTACTGGCAAACTGAATCGCTTACTGCCATAGGCAATAAACTAGGTTATTTGTTAAGGCTTCAGAAGCCACTAGAAGGGGCAAATATACTTCCTTTGCAAGGATTTGTGTGGAAATTGATCTATCAGGAGCTCTTTCGGATGAATTTATCTTGGAAGTTTTTTATGAGGAATGGGTACAAACAATGGATTATGAGCATATCCCATTCAGATGCCATAAATGCCATGAACATGGACATCTGTTCAGAGACTACCCTCTGAGTAAAGCAGGCAACAAGAGCAAACCGAATACAATGAAGGACACAAAAATATTTCAAAAAGTGGAAAGCAGAGGAAAAGGAGGAAACAAAGGACCATAGCTACAACATAATGAAGGAAAAAAGGTCAGTCAGAATAAGCTTCAAGTTCTAGAAGAAAATGAAGAAATTACGAAAGGAGACCAATCTATGGAGGAAGAAACTATTGAAAAGGAGAAGGAAGAAGACTACAACCCAACACAAGATATTGGGTATAATAAAGAGACTATAAGGAGTGAAACAGAATTGGATATGGATCAGGAAATGACACAGAGTGAAATAGACTAGGAAGACCATGAACTTCAGGAAATTCTAGATAAGGAACACCTAGATCTAGAAGGGTTCTTGATGCAGGGAACCACGGGAGGGATAGATTCATTACCTCAAGAAGACTACAACAAAATACAACAGTTGTTTTTATGGAAAACTCAGGAAAGGGGGTTTGATCAAGGAAAAACCATTGACAAGAAGGTTTATAGAGGGGTGAAACAATGAAATCAACTCCAGGATTAGCCACTAGAAATCTGGGAAAGAAGAGAGGCAAGAAAAAGCATAATGGGCTCTTGATGGAGTGTGGAAAGCTAATGATAGATTCAGGTAAGATGAAAGACCTAACCAGCTACTCCTTTACAAACCTTTAATAATGAAGTTCACATCTTGGAATATTAGAGGGCTTGGTAGTAAGAGAAAACAAAGAATGTTTAGTTATAGAATGAAACAAGCAATACCAGATATGATCTTCATCCAAGAAACAAAATGCTCCATTCAGAAACTAAAACAAATCCATAGCAAATGGCTCAATAGGTTTGAGTTTCTAGAAGTTAAAGCAGAGAACACATCGGGGGGCATTCTCACTCTATGGAACCCCCAAAAAGTTAGCATAATGGATGCAGAGGCATCTAGAAATTATCTATCAGTGGTTATTCAACCAGTGGGGGTTTCAGATACCTTCCTGGTCACAAATTTCTATGGCCCTCAAAGAATAGATGATAAACTCATATTGATATACTCCCTTATGGATCTCAAGAACAGACAGGTTGGTATTCCTTGGATAATATGAGGCGATTTCAACATGATCAAATCTCTTTCAGAGAAAAAAGGAGGTACCAAAGCGCTAAGCAAAGACTCCTTAGCGTTCCAATCATTCACATATAATATGAAACTGGTAGACTCAGAAACGAGCAATGGTTTTTTTACATGGAACAACAAAAGAGGAGGTGAGGCTCAGGTAGCCTCTAAGTTAGAAAGGTTTATGATATCAGAGGAGCTTATGCTTGTAGACAAGGAAATAATAGCAAAAGTTCTTCCCTTTGGAGGATCATATCACTGGCCGATTCAATTAGAAATCAAGGGTTTAGATTCTCCCAGGAACAGACCCTTCAGATTTGAAAATAGCTGGTTCTCCCACCTGGATTTCATCAGTAACATTGAGAAATGGTGGTCAGAAGATTTATAGTTCCAGGGATCAAAATGTTCCTTTTCATAAGAGACTAAAGCACATTAAGTTCAGGCTTAAAGAATGGAACAAGAAGGATTTTGGCAACATTTTCGAGGACAAAAAATCATTGGAAATCAAAATTCAGGAACTCAACCAAGCACTGATCAAACATGGCTTTGACAAAGTTGAAATTGATCAGGCTAATAAACACCATCAAGAATGGGAGAATTTATGCAAACAAGAGGAAATATTTTCGAGGAAAAAGTATAGAGTGCAATGGCTCAAAGAAGGTGAGCGTAATAGAAGATTTTTTCACAGATCCACCATGGCTAACAAAGCATATAATAGAATATCGACGATAATGGACAAGGAGGGGGAGTTTCACATCACTCATAGGGATATCAAAGCTGTGTTGGTACAACATTTCCAAAGCATCACTCAGGAAAACAATTCAGACAGGGAACAATCCATCAAGGAAATTACAAGTCACATCCCTAAGCTGGTGTCTAGAGAGGACAATTTTAACCTAAATAAACCAATAACTGAAGAGGAGGTCAATGAGGTTCTTAAAGAAATGTAGAATGGAAAAGCACCAGGCCCGGATGGTTTCAATGTGGATTTTTTCAAAGCTTGTTGGAATATAGTCAAACAGGATATTTTGAATGTGGTGGAGGATTCCAGGAGAAACAAAACTATTCTGAAAGCCCTCAACACCTCCTTCATATCCTTGATCCCCAAACAGGAATCAGCTCAAACTACAGATAAGTATAAACCCATTGCTTCATGTAATGTAGTATATAAGATAATATCCAAGGTAGTGGCAAATAGACTCAAACCTCTACTTCCTTCTTTAGTCTTAGAGGAACAATCAGGTTATGTGGAGGGCAGACAAATTTTAAATAATATTATCTAAGCCCATGAGGTGGTTCACACGCTAACCAGTAAAAGGTAGGTTGGAATGATTATGCAATTGGATATTGCCAAAGCATACGACAAGGTGAATTGGATTTACATCAAGAAGGTTCTCACTGCTTTTGGGTTCGATCACAACTGGGTCAGATGGGTTATGGCTCTGGTGACTTCTTCCAGCTTTTCAATTTTGGCGAATGGATCTCCCTCTAAGATCTTCAGTGCTTCTAGAGGCCTCACGCAGGGAGAACTGATCTCCCCCTTTCTCTTCATCCTCATGATGGAAGGACTTGGTCAATCCATCAAGCATGCCAAGGCCACGGGCAAGATCAAGGGCCTTCAATTAACTAAAAATCGTTAGGCTCTGACTCACCAACAATTTGTTGATGATACCATGTTGCAGGGCATCCCCAGAGTCAAAGAAGCTTCACCCTACAATCAAATCCTTATTGAATTTGCTAGAGCCAGAGGTATGGAAGTCATTCTCTCTAAGTCAAAAATCTTCTTCTTTAACACTAACATTGCTATTCAGAGAAATATCTCTAGAATTCTTGGCTTCCAAAGGGATTCCCTCCCCTCAAACTATTTGGGCGTTCCTCTCACAGCCAGACCAATGCTCAAGAATATCTGGGAACAGGTGCTCATAAGATGCAAGACAAAGTCAAAAAATGGACCACTAGAGCCTTGAACTTGGCTGGCAGGTTAGTGCTGACAAAGGTCGTTCTACAATCAATTCCGGTTTTCATGTTATCTACCCTCCCAACTCCCAAAGGTGTCTTAGAACAATTCATAAATATTCAAAGTGATTTCCTTTGGGGTAAGGAGGAAACAAGGAAGAAATGGTCCCTTGTTTCTTGGGACAAAATCTGCCAACCCAAGAGCCACGGGGGTTTAGGCTTAGATGATCAAGAGATTCTTAGTAAAGTTCTTGGAGCCAAGCTTTGGTGGAAATGGGTTCAAGAACCAAAAGCACATTGGGCAAGGATCCGGAAAGAAAAATATGCCAACTCCTGGCACACTAGTGATCTCATAATAATTTCTGGAAATATAAAAGGATAATCTATCTGGAATAAAGCCTCAGAAAACAGAAGCCTAGTACAAAAAAATAGTTTCTAGGAAATCAGAGAAGGAGATCTGACACTCTTTTGGGAGGACAGATGACAGCAAGAACCAACGCTATTAAATGAGGATTTTTTAAGCCTCAAGCAGGAAACAGATTCCCAAGGGTTAAACAAAGTAAATGACTTCTAGGATCTTTCTCATAACTCGGATAAGTGGAGAAGCTGGAGAAACATTGATTGCAGAGATGACAACCCCATAAAAATAAAAGCAGAGAAACTCAGGGACTTGTTAAAACAAAGGATGATCTTGGTAATAGAGGGGTAGGATCAATTGAGATGGGGCAACAACACTAAAGGCACCTTTAATCTTAAGGAAGCTAAAGGTATACTCCTTGGGCTAGATTCCGGAGTTCCGGACAATACCTGGCTGAACCTTTGGAGACACCAAGGATGGATGCAGATCAAGCTTTTCATGTGGTTGGTTCATCAAAAGAAAATCTTTACTTGGGATAACATATGGAAGAGGGGTGTCATAGGGCCTTCTAGATGTCAACTATGCGAAGAGAATGAGGAGATAATGGAGCACATTCTTAACAGTTGCGCTTTTACTACTTGGTTGTGGGATTCTTTTGCTTCCATTTTCCATCAAACTGATAAGGACAGAGGAAGTATCATAAACACCCTAAACAAGTGGAGAAAAAATTATACGGAGAATGAGTTCCTTAATTTGACCCGGGCCTTCACGCCTAGTTTCATTGTTTGGAATGTTTGGAAATAAAGGAATAAGAGAATCTTCAAGGAGGAAAAGTCCACCCCTCACCATTTATTTGACCTAATCTTGAAAGAACTCAAGGAAATAGTTAGTACCACAGTTTGCAATCACCCCAAGAATCCCCCTCAGAGACTGAGTTGAGAACTCTCAGGGAACTGGGAATGCAAGGGATTATTCCACAAGGCCAAAATAGGAAGGATATAGCAATGGTTACAGAGAAGGATTTCTGGAATCCTCCACTAAAAGGCTATCTGAAATACAACATTGATGGTGCTTCAAAAGGCAACCCGGGAATAGCTGGTTATGGGGGGGTGCTAAGAGATGAAGAAGGAGGCATTATCTTTATCTTCCACTGCCATTTAGGAAAAGCCACCAACAATATGGCTGAATTAATGGCTCTGGAGAAATGCCTGGAGTTTCTGATTTAGAACCATGGCTCAAATGTCATTATAAAAGTGGACTAAGAGATAACCATAAACTCTGTGAAAAGAATCAATTGTGGTTCGAGGCCAGGGAAAGTATCAAATCAATGGAGATTAATCCAAGTCTACCAAAGAATTCAAGGACATATCCAGGGTCTTCGATTTGTTAGTTTCAACCATCTCCGGTGAAATGCCAATAAGCTAGAGGACATTCTGGCTAACCAAGGTGTGAACAATGCAGAATGTGGGATTGCAATGAAATGGTAGGAGATGCCTCAAGGTCATATAAAAACTCTCTGTGAAGATCAAGCCGCAGAGGATAGAGAAATTTTTCGATATCGTGCCAGGGTAACTAGCATAGACTAATTTTTTTTTCAACTTTTGCAACCACTGTCTTTAAGTTTGTTATTGGAAGGAGAGAAAGCAGAGATTGGCCTCAATTCTCCCAGGAGTATGTTGACCAGAATCCTTAGGTTCGCGGAGGACAACATGATGGGTCAAAACTCAGACAGGCACAGTCTAAGCATCACGTCCAGAAGAAAGAATTGGCGGGACAAAAGGTTGGTCATTTCAGGCAGCGAAAATTTAACCTCTTTCCACTTTCAGGAAGAAAAACCACACCGGAGCCAATTTTCCAATGATCACACGACTCTTGGGCGGTTACCGGTTTTGCAGTTTTGGAAGCGGTTCCATTGGGCTTCCAACACGTCACAGAGGGATAGATTTGAAAAACGCCCTCCATCGCACATTATCGTTCGGTCGTTTTCGTTGTGCGATATGGTTTTGGGCCGTTGGATCCAGCAGCCTTGATCAACGGTCTGGATTGTCTGTGATGTCTGGTGGGGCCTGGTCGGTCATCTCCGATCATCCAGGTGGCGCATTTTTTACCTATTTCGTTGTTCACGCAATTTGCGAGATCGAGAGGAATGGTAGTTGACTGTTGGCACAAGGGAATGTGGAATTCTGGAGCTCCCCTTTGAGCTGGGGGTTCTTGTAACCTTTCTGATTATGTTTCCCATGGGTTTGGTGATTGCTAATGTGGGGGGGGAGGTTTATCTTTGGTAGGGTACCCTTTTTCCTAATCCATGTAAATGGACAATTTTTTATTGTACATTATGTAACTTTTCTTTTGGTTCAATGAAATAGAAGGATCGTCTCTTGCTTCAGCAAGAAGATTCTAGGATATAAGTCTCAATGAATTAGATTTTAATTATCACATAGGATTTATATGGGAGGTGTTTGAGTGTGATATGGTGTTTTAGGGTATATTGAGCATAAGAGTTATGAGCATGGCTAGAATAGGAAAATAAGAGCTTTAAGTCATTTAGTTGCAAATAGTGATGTCACAACTAAATTTAAAGTATTTACAAAAAGGATTAAAGTTAATGTACAATATACATTGCATAAATCAATATAGATCTGTATCTACCAAGCGTAAAAAGTAATCAATCTTTTCAAGATGCAACCTTTTTTTTTGGTACAATACTTGGGAAATGTTTGCATCTCGAAAGATTTGATTCCTCTCAATTAAGATGAGTCAAACTAATTCTTAATAATATCATTAGTATTTATATAAATTTCACATATCTATATAAGGAAATATTAGTAATTGAATCTTGATTCCTCTTAATTAAGATGAATCAAACTAATTCTTAATAATATCATTAATATTTATATAAATTTCACATATCTATATATA